>QRFJ01000139.1:1335691-1363704 GCA_006176705.1 Cocos nucifera | reverse complement strand
AGTTCGGCCCGGACCTTGGCGCAGGGGAGTTCGGCCTCTAGGCAGTTCGGCCGTGGTAGGGGCTCGGCCTGGCGCCTGGCGCTAAAGCTCTTCAGCGGCTACTGGTTACATTGGGCTGAGCGTCGGGCCGGGCTTCGGCAGGAGCGGGATTTATCCCCAACAGTAGCCCCCCCACTCCCGAGTTCAAAAATTGAAGGAAGGGAGTACCAAAACAGGCGACTGCCGAAGTCTTCTTCCAGGCTCCGCATTTGTTGCAGCTGAAGCTCGGGGGAGGTCTCATCTCCAGCCAAGATTGACGCTGAAGTTGAGGCTGAGGCTTGGGGGAGACCTCATCTTCAGTCGATGTTTGGAGTTGAAATGGAACTCGTTTCCAGCTAAAGTCGATGAAGCTGATGTTGAAGCCGAAGTAAGATCTCGCCTCCTTCGGTCGAGGTCGGATTTGAGCTCCTCGGGGGCGACATTATCTTCGTCAGTTGAAGTCGACTCGAGGGAGACCTCCTATCTTGCAGCCGAGGTTGAAGTGCGCGCTCGGGGGAGATCTTATCTCCTACGGCCGAGCTTCCCTCGGGGGAGATCTTATCTCCTGCAGCCGAAGTGAAGTGCGCGCTCGGGGGAGATCTTATCTCCTGCAGCCGAAGTGAAGTGCGCGCTCGGGGGAGATCTTATCTCCTGCAGCCGAGCTTCTCTCGGGGGAGATCTTATCTCCTGCAGCCGAAGTGAAGTGCGCGCTCGGGGGAGATCTTATCTCCTGCAGCCGAGTTGCGCGCTCGGGGGAGATCTTATCTCCTGCAGCCGAGCTTGTTGTTCGGGAGAGATCTTATCTCTGGCCGAACTTTGCCTTCGGGAGAGATCTTATCTCTGGCCGAACTTGTTGTTCGGGAGAGATCTTATCTCTGGCCGAACTTTGCCCTCGGGAGAGATCTTATCTCTGGCCGAGGTTGCGGTTCGGGAGAGATCTTATCTCTGGCCGAACTTGTTGTTCGGGAGAGATCTTATCTCTGGCCGAACTTTGCCCTCGGGAGAGATCTTATCTCTGGCCGAGGTTGCGGTTCGGGAGAGATCTTATCTCTGGCCGACCTTGTTGTTCGGGAGAGATCTTATCTCTGGCCGAACTTTGCCTTCGGGAGAGATCTTATCTCTGGCCGAGGTTGCGGTTCGGGAGAGATCTTATCTCTGGCCGACCTTGTTGTTCGGGAGAGATCTTATCTCTGGCCGAACTTTGCCTTCGGGAGAGATCTTATCTCTGGCCGAGGTTGCGGTTCGGGAGAGATCTTATCTCTGGCCGACCTTGTTGTTCGGGAGAGATCTTATCTCTGGCCGAACTTTGCCTTCGGGAGAGATCTTATCTCTGGCCGAGGTTGCGGTTCGGGAGAGATCTTATCTCTGGCCGACCTTGTTGTTCGGGAGAGATCTTATCTCTGGCCGAACTTTGCCTTCGGGAGAGATCTTATCTCTGGCCGAGGTTGCGGTTCGGGAGAGATCTTATCTCTGGCCGACCTTGTTGTTCGGGAGAGATCTTATCTCTGGCCGAACTTTGCCTTCGGGAGAGATCTTATCTCTGGCCGAGGTTGCGGTTCGGGAGAGATCTTATCTCTGGCCGACCTTGTTGTTCGGGAGAGATCTTATCTCTGGCCGAACTTTGCCCTCGGGAGAGATCTTATCTCTGGCCGAGGTTGCGGTTCGGGAGAGATCTTATCTCTGGCCGACCTTGTTGTTCGGGAGAGATCTTATCTCTGGCCGAACTTTGCCTTCGGGAGAGATCTTATCTCTGGCCGAGGTTGCGGTTCGGGAGAGATCTTATCTCTGGCCGACCTTGTTGTTCGGGAGAGATCTTATCTCTGGCCGAACTTTGCCTTCGGGAGAGATCTTATCTCTGGCCGAGGTTGCGGTTCGGGAGAGATCTTATCTCTGGCCGACCTTGTTGTTCGGGAGAGATCTTATCTCTGGCCGAACTTTGCCTTCGGGAGAGATCTTATCTCTGGCCGAGGTTGCGGTTCGGGAGAGATCTTATCTCTGGCCGAACTTGTTGTTCGGGAGAGATCTTATCTCTGGCCGAGTTGCCGCTCGAATTAGGACGAGGTTCTCCTCCTGTTCCTAACACGGCGACTATTGACTGCTTCTTTTCCAGCCATTACATAGTTTTTGGCGCCCAAAAATAATACACTGTTGGAAGGGAAGGACTTTATTGAAAGGAAGTTACTGGCAATTTTTTCTGAATTTTCTGTGACCCAGGGTCGTGGTAGTAGCATCGTTCCTCCGCGCTTCCCCACGCGGACGACCTTTCCCATTTCATTCGAGCTTCCTTGCGTTGAAGCGTGCTTCTGTTGGCTTCTACGCTGGATCCTGGAGTGATGTTGACGACGTTGTGAGGCGGCCGACTTTGTTGTTTCTCGTTACGGCAGCGCCCTGCACCGATCTTTAGACTGGCGTCGAATGAATCTTACCCAGCCGCCCCTTTCTGATGAGTTCCTCGATTTCATCTTGGAGCTGGATGCATTCCTCAGTGTCATGGCCGTGGTCGCGATGGTAGAGGCAGTACTTGCTTCGGTCACGTTTGTTTGGGGGAGACCGTAACCTTTCTGGTCTGGGGAGTTGGTCCTTAACTTCGGTGAGGATCTGTGCTCGGGGAGCGTTGAGGAGGACATAGTCGCGAAATCCTTTGGGAGGTGGGCTTCTTCGCGCTTCTCTGCAAGCTCGAGGGGTTCGGGCCCGCCTGCTACCGGAGGGAGTCCGTGAGCGCGGCCGAACTTCATTCGGCTCCCTATCGCCTGTCAGCCGCTCCCTTAAGGTTTCTTCGTCCCTCAGCTTGAAGGCTTCTTCCGCACGGGCGTATCTCTCGGCCCGAGCTAGCAGGTCGGCGAAGTCCCTGGGATACCTTTTTTCCAGGGAGAACAACAAGTCATTCTTCTGAAGGCCGCCCTTGAGGGCGGCCATGGCGACTGATTGGTCTAGGTTTCGGACCTCCAACGCGGCAGCGTTAAACCGGGTGACGTAGGCCCGGATGGGTTCCCCCTCCTTCTGCCTGATGGCCATCAAAGAATCCGAACCTCGGCGTGGTCGCCTACTACTGATGAAGTGGGCTGCGAACTGTTGACTCATCTGGTCAAACGATAAGATGGTTCTCGGCTTGAGCGTCGAGTACCAATTTCTGGCAGCTCCTTTGAGGGTAGAAGGGAAAGCCCGGCAAAATATGGCGTCCGACGCGCCGTGAAGCAGCATCGTCGTCCGGAAGGCTTCCAAGTGGTCGACCGGGTCGGCGGTCCCGTCGTAGCTTTCGAACTTGCGGGAGCTTAAAGTTCGGCGGGACCGGTTCCTGCATGATTTTCTGCGAGAAAGGAGGGTCTGCACAAACGTCATCACCACGCGAGGGGGGACGAAGTTCTTCAATTCGCCGGTTCATTTCCAAGAGCCTTTGGTCCAGCAGGTCCTCACGGTCTCTGATCTCCAAGGCTTTCTGGTGAGATGGGCGCGAGGCTTCACCCTTGGTCGATCCATGATCCGAACAAGGGCTCTCCCTCCTCCGCCTCTCCAATCCGGGTATCGGAGGTCGGGCTGCCCAGGCCGGTCGCTCTTGGACTGGATCATCCGACTTCGGAGAGTCCCGCGCCGGTCGGGCTGGCACTGGGACTTGTTGGTGCAGCACCGCCTGCACCGCCTCCGTGAGACCGCGAACGTGCTGGATGAGCTGGTTGAACTGCTCCGTATCCACTGCGGCTATAGACGGGGGCTGAGTCACCGGGGCCGGAGCAGGGACAGACGGACTCGGAGGGGATCGAGCCGCGGAAGCCGTCGAGCGCCGCGTCGAAGCCCTTCTGGGGGGCATTTCCTCTTTCCAGAGAAGGAATTCTGAAGAGGGAGAAGAGAGATCCGGAGCAGGGGCGGGAAAATCGTCGCCGAGCACTCCTTTAAGAACAAGGGAACCTCGAAGGTTCAGTCCCTTCTTCCCACAGACGGCGCCAATCTGTTGGTGCAGAAATCCGTCGCCGCCGGAGGTCGCCGCAATCGAGGCCGCTGGGCGCCGCCGGGGACCTGCAAAACGAAGTCCCGTCCGGAACCGGTGGGGTGGTGGCTCCGGCAGGACCCTCCGACGGTCAAGTTAGTTTCCGACCAACAGTAATGGAGTGCTCGGAATGAGTTCCGGAGCTTAGAGATGTGGAGGAGAGCTTAGAGAGTCGAGAGTTCAGAGAGCTTAGCCTTAGCGTGTCGGGAGGGTCCTTTATATAGTGGAGCTTGATGGTGACAACTGCAGCCGCGTGCTGGCGGGCCGCTCGAGGTTCGGCGGAGTCAGTCCCACTGGTGCCGTGTGCGGCGGATTGAGGGTGACAGCCATCGCCGCCTGGCAGTGGGTCGCTATCGCCCGCGGCGGACTGACCGATGGTACGGCGGACTGACTGATAGTGATGGTTGCAGAGCTTGCCGAATGAAGGGTTGAAGGCCTTCGTCGTGTGCCCATTTCGGAGGAGTTCGGGCTCCTGAAGAGGACGATGGCTGAGGAGTTCGGCTCGCTGAGGCGACTTCATTGAAGCTCGGCCGCTTGGAGTCGGCCCGAAGGAGTTCGGCCGCTGAGAGGACTTCATTGAAGCTCGACCGCTTGGAGTCGGCCCGAAGGAGTTCGGCCGCGGGGTCCGAAGGAGTTCGGCAGCTAGGTAGTTCGGCCCGGACCTTGGCGCAGGGGAGTTCGGCCTCTAGGCAGTTCGGCCGTGGTAGGGGCTCGGCCTGGCGCCTGGCGCTATAGCTCTTCAGCGGCTACTGGTTACATTGGGCTGAGCGTCGGGCAGGGCTTCGGCAGGAGCGGGATTTATCCCCAATAGCTGCCGAGCCCTCCCACTGAGACCCAAGTCCTAGAGCCTCCCCTCGAAAAGGAGAAAGAGGTGGGGAAGAAGAGGATTAGAAGGGCTTTGAGGAAGTCCCAATGGAAGGTTCGCCACAATGGGTCCAACAGCTTCGATGAAGAAATAGGAGAGAACCCCTTCAATAATCATGAAGTCGTCAGGGGCTTGGTTGATGGGTTTACCATATCCGAAGTTGTAGACAAAATCGTCGATGCCGATGTCGACCAACGTGCTAGGATTCACTAGGATCCTTTCTTAAGATAGTCACTTCATCCTTTTTCTCTTTAAATTTCTTGATGTTTACCCGTCCATACAACCTATCTCATCATCATATATATGTTTTTGAACAGACGGGCCGTCAACTGCTGAGCTACATCAAGTCATTGAACCGCTTGAGGTCAGAGTTGGTGAAGGCCCAAGAAGATCATTAGGTTGAAGTTAAGCGCCTTATTAGGGAACGGGATGAGGTTGATCGTTCCTTCAAAGATAGATCTGCCGAGGTCGAGGTTCTTCAAAAAGCGCTATGCAAAGAAAAAACATCAATGGAGCTGAAAGCCATCTTGGACTTGGAAGAGTGGAGGAAAATGGCTGAAGCTAAGATCGTTGGGTTAAAGGAGCAAATTTCGAGGCAGATCTCGAAAGCGTTGGCCTGGTTGATAGAAGAGTTCAAGGTCTCTTCCAAAATGAGAGACCTGAATGTTAAATTTGGCCAGGAGGCCTTCAATAAAGGTTACGAGCTTTGTATAAAACGGGTGGCTAACAAATTTTCGGAGCTCGACCTTGACTTTCTGTATGAAGGGGCTTCTGAGGAGGTGGCGAATCCATCTACCTCTGCAACCGACCTCTCATCTTCCAGGCCAGCTTCCGCCACACCTCCGACCTTGCTTGCTCCTACCATCATTGAAGGGCCTGTGCCGACTGAGGCTGCACCAGACTCTTCCACTATTCTCTCAGAGGTCCGAGACCTCCTCTTGTATTTTCTTTTTCATTTTTCCCCCTTGTATTAGAAACATTTTGATTATTGAAGTCAATTTTAAAAATGAGCTTTTCTTCTGTGAGATCCATGTGGTGATATTTTCATACTTAAGTGCAGTCTCCTGTCGAAGCCAGCTCTCTTTCTCAGGGTGTTCCCTTGAAGGCCCACGTAAAGAGCCTAAGAAGGGAAGTTCATCATCTTAAGAGAAAATTGGAGAAGGCCGAAGACGAACTTAAGAAATCGAAGAAGGATCATGCCGATGTTGCCGTCGAAATTGACCATCTGCATCAATCATCCAGACAACTATTTAAAGAATATAATACCAAAAAATTTTACTTAAATGAAGAGCTCGA
This sequence comes from Cocos nucifera, assembly GCA_006176705.1. Lineage (NCBI taxonomy): Eukaryota > Viridiplantae > Streptophyta > Magnoliopsida > Arecales > Arecaceae > Cocos > Cocos nucifera. The sequence continues at coordinate 1,357,543 of QRFJ01000139.1, read as the reverse complement.
GGAGGTCAAGAAGCGTGCAAGTGATAAGTTTTGGACTTTGACAGCCAAGGCTTGCTCCCTTGAAGTTGAATTGAACGTGGTGAAGGAGAAAATTTGGTTATTGGAGGGAAGTTCGATGTGGTCGACTAACCGAGAGGAGTCCACTTGGAATTGATCCAAGAGATTTTCAAAGCTTTAAGGTCAACTTCAAGTTGCCGAGGTTTCACTCAAGAATTTCAAGATCGGTCGGAGTAATGAAATCACCAACCTCCAGCAGGAACTTTAAAGAGCAGACGAGAAGATAGCCGGTCTTAAAAGATAGTTGGCAGAGAGGTTGGAGGTCAGTTCAAACAGAAAGTCAGATGAGCTTCTTTCCTTGAGGAACTCTTTAGAAACTCTATTAGCGACATTGGCGAAGGAATCAATCGAGCTTCAACAGCTGAAGATTCAACTGGCTTATGAGCGACAAGCTGTCAAAGATGCAGAGACCGACTCCGAAGTTTTAAGAAAATAATTGACGGAGTCCAAAGACAATTTTCGATGGGCCAATAAATTATTTGTAGAGAGCTTGTTGAAAAAGGAGCTTGAAGAAGAGATCGTTAGCTTGAAGCAATCTCTAGCAATGGTGGGAGGCGGTAGTCCAAGGTTTGAGGAATCAGGTCCTTCTTAGGATTTCGTCCATCTTATTTCTTCTTTTTTTTTGTATGGTCTTACAAACTTTCACTTTGTAATGCCCTTCGATTTTAATAAAATAATATTTTCTTCGATTGTCTTTTCGTCTTGTATGGATTTGACGTCTATTGATTTTCTCTCTTCTTACTTTAAATAATAGAAGGCCTTCGTCCATGTCAGGACGAGATTCTCCTCCTGTTTCTGATACGGTTGATCTTTACTTTTGTTAGGAAGGTCATGGGGGCACAAAAGGACCGTTGAAAAGGTCTCCTCCTTCCTCTCGTCCTAGACAATTGGAGGTCTTCATTCGTGTCAGGACGAGATTCTTCTCTTATTTCTGATACGGTTGGCCTTTCTTTATCCTTCCGTTAGGACGAGGTCCTTTTTCTATTTCTGATGGGGTTGGCCTTCTTTTATTAGGACGAGGTCCTTCTTCTGTCCCTAACAAAGTCATAGAAGCATAAAAAGGATCGTTGTAAGGGCCTTTTCTCTCCTTCTGTCTTAAATAATCGGAGGTCTTCATCTATGTCAGGACAAGATTTTTCTGTTCCTAACAAAGTCATAGGAGCACAAAAGGATTATTGTAAGGGCCTCTTCCCTCCTGTCTTAAATAATCGGAGATCTTCATCCGTGTTAAGATAAGGTTCTTCTGTTCCTGATATGGTTAGTCTTTCTTTGTCCTTCTGTCAGGACGAGGTCCTTCTTCTGTTCCTGATAGAGTTGGCCTTCCTTTGTTAGGGCGAGGTCTTCCTGTCCCTAACAAAGTCATAGAGGCACAAAAAGGACCGTTGTAAGGGATTCTTCCCTCCTCCTGTCTTAAATAATCAGAGGTCTTCATTCGTGTCAGGACGAGGTTTTCCTCTTATTTCTGACATGGTTGGCCTTTCTTTGTCCTCCTATCAAGATGAGGTCCTCCTTCTATTCTTGACGGAGTTGGTCTTTCTTTGTTAGAGCGAGGTCCTCCTGTCCCTAACAAAGTTATAGGAGTACAAAAGGACTGTTGTAAGGGCCTCTCTCCTTCTTCTGTCTTAAATAATCGAAGGTCTTCATCCACGTCAAGACGATGTTCTCCTCCTGTTCCTGACACGATTGTTCTTTCTTTATCCTCCCATTAGGACGAGGTTTTCCTCCTGCTCCTAATGGGATTGGCCTTCCTTTGTTGGGGCGAGGTTCTCCTTCTGTTCCTAACAAAATCATAAGAGTACAAAAAAGATCGTTGTAAGAGTCTCTCCCCTCCTTCCATCTTAAATAATCGGAGATCTTCATCCGTGTCAGGATAAGATTCTCCTCCTGTTTCTGATACGGTTGGTCTTTCTTTGTCCCCCTATTAGGACGAGATCCTCTTATTTCTGACAGGGTTGGCCTTCCTTTGTTAGGACAAGGTCCTTCTCCTATCCCTAACAAAGTCATAGGGGCACAAAAAGAGCCGTTGTAAGGGTCTCTTTCCTTCTGTCTTAAATAATTTGAGATCTTCATCCATGTCAGAACGAGATTCTCCTTCTATTCTTGACACGGTTGGCCTTTCTTTGTCTCTCTGTTAGGACGAGGTCCTCCTATTCCTGATGGGGTTGGTCCTTCTTTGTTAGGACGAGATCCTTCTCCTGTTCCTAACAAAGTCATAAGAGCATAAAAAGGGTCCTTGTAAAGACCTCTCTCCTTCTCCTGTCTTAAATAATCGGAGGTCTTCAGCTTTGTTTATAGGCGAAGTTCGGTTGAGTTGTTTTCTGTTATTATATGATTTTGCGCCAAGAAATGAAAACATTGAAGTAAAGAAATTTTATTAAGATAGAATTACTGATAGTATATTCATAGATTTTCTAAATTTCAAAATCGCGGGAGCATTGATCCTCTGAGTTCTTTTAGATAATATGTTCCTGGTCGGACGATTTCCACCACCCTATAAGGACCTTCCCAATTTTGGACGAGCTTTTCTTGATTTTAAGGCTACGAAACATCTGCTTGCCAGAGTATAAGATCCCCTAGAATGTCTTGCTTCTAACTTTCTAGTTGTAGTAGCGGGCTACTTTTTGGTTGTAGGCCACCATCCGGATTTGAGCCTTCTCCCGCTTCTCTTCTAGCAGATCAAGGTTGACTCTAAGGTCCTGCGAGTTGCTTTGTTCGTTGAAGGCTTCTACTTGTGTTGAGGGGAGTTCGAGTTCGACCGGGATAACCGCCTCTATCCCGAAAGCCAGTGCAAAGGAAGTTTCTCCAATGGGTAATCTTTGAGTAGTTCGGTAAGTCCAGAGCACGTGATAGAGTTTATCCACCCAGGTTCCTTTTGCTCTTTCAAGCTTGGCCTTTATTCCTTGAAGCAAAGTTCTATTAGTTCTACCTTACCATTCGCTTGCGGATGAGCCACTGATAGGAAGTCGTGAGATATATTCAGATCTTTGCAAAACTCAGTGAATTTTGCACCTGCGAACTGACGCCCATTATCAGTGATTAGCATCCGAGGTAGACCAAACCTGCAAACAATTGACTTTCAGACAAAGTCCTGCATTTTGGCTTCAATAATCTTCGCCAGAGATTCGGCTTCAACCCATTTAGTAAAATAATCCATTGCTACCAGCAGAAACTTTCGCTGCTCAGATGCTATGGAAAAAGATCCAAGTATATCCATCCCCCATTGTGCGAATGGCCAGGGGGCGCTCAGTGGCGTAAGCTGTGAAGCTGGCTGTCTCTGAATATTTGCATTTCTTTAACACCTGTCACATTTTCTCACATAATCCATCGCATCTTGGTGCATTGTTGGCCAATGGTATCCTTGACAGAGTAACTTATATGATAAGGATCTCGCCTTCAGATGATTTTCACAAATCCCTTCGTGAACTTTCCTCAAGGCATAGTCGGCTTCTGAAGGTCGGAGACATTTGAGGAGCGGTAATGAGTACGAACTCTTATACAACTTGTTTTCATATAAGACGTAGCGAGAAGCTTGATTCCTTAACTTCCGGGCTTTTTTGTGATTTCTAGGAAGAATCTCTTGAAATAAGCAATCAATGGATCGATCCAGCTGGGCTCATGATCTACTTGCATTATTGTCTGGGGTTCTTCCAAACTTGGGCGTTGCAGGACTTTAAAAAGGACTCCTTTTGGTAGTTCATTTGGGGCTAAGGTGGCTAGCTTAGAGAGGAGGTCGACCCTGGTGTTCTTCATCTTGGGGATCTGCTAGATGTCAAAATTGTCGAAGGCCGAACTCAAGCTCTTCACTCTTTCTTGGTATTTTTTCATATTTTCCTATCGGACTTCAAAGAAGTTATTAACTTGTTCCACCACCAGCTGAGAGTCATTGTAAATCTTCAGATGCCGTACTTTCAACTCTTTGGCTATTCTTAGTCCTGCAAGCAAGGCTTCATATTCTGCTCCGTTATTAGTGACGGAAAAGTCAAAGCGTAATGCATACTCCGTTATAACTATTTTTGGATTAATGAGGATCAAACCTGCACCTACCCCGGAAGCATTGGATGAACCATCCACATATAGTATCCAAAAGTTTTCAGGGAGATCAATCTTCTCTTCAGAGGAGCTAGGGACAAAAACTTCTTGGTGCTTTGGTTTAGTTTCTTCTGGAATAGTGCATTCTACTATGAAATCGGCTAGTATTTGAGCTTTAATGGATGACCGAGGCTGGAAATGGATGTCGAATTTGGTCTGTTCAATCGCCCATTTTGCCACTCTTCCGGAGTTGTCGGGTCGATGAAGAACCGCCTTGATGGGTTGATCAGTAAGGAGGGTAATTGTATGCCCCTGAAAATAAGATCGGAGCTTCCTGGCTGTAATCAATAAGGCATAAGTTAGTTTTTCTAATTTGGTATATCTTGTTTCCGTATCCCTCAAGACTCTGCTTATATGGTAGGTCGGCTTATGAACTCTAGCTTCTTCCCTAACTAGTACAGCTTTAATAGCTACAAAAGATATGGCAAGGTACAAGAACAGTCCTCCAGGTTCAGGTTTGGCAAGTAGTGGGGGCGAATTGAGATAGCTTTTCAATTCTTCAAGGGCCCGTTGACACTCGGGAGTCCAGTTGAAGTTCTTGGGCTGCTTGAGTACTTTGAAGAAAAACATGCAGCGTTCTGTCGACTTTGACACGAAGCGATTCAAAGTTGCCATCTTTCCTGTGAGGCGTTGAACTTCTTTTATTATGGGGCGGTTATTTTCTGGATGGCTCGGATCTTCTCTGGGTTGGTCTCGATGCCCCACTTTGACACCATGAATTCTAAGAACTTTTCCGAAGTTATTCCGAAGGCGCATTTGGTAGGGTTCAGCTTCATCTTGTACTTTCGAAGGATACTGAAGATCTCCTCAAGGTTGGCAATGTGATTTGGCGAAGATCGACTTTTAACCAGCATATCATTTACATAGACCTCCATGTTGTGGCCAATTTGCTTCTTAAAAGTTTTATTCATCAGGCGTTGGTATGTCGCACCTGCATTTTTAAGCCCAAAGGACATGATCCTGTGACAATAAAGATCATGGTCAGTAATAAAAGCAGTCTTCTCCTCATCCTGTGGTGCCATCTGGATTTGATTATATTCGGAGAAAGCATCCATGAAGGTGAGGAGTTCATGGCCCAAGGTCGCGTCCACCAGTTGGTCGATCCTGGATAGAGGGTAGCTGTCTTTTGTGCAGGCTATGTTTAAATCTGTGAAGTCTATGCACATCCTCCATTTGCCATTTGCTTTTTTAACAAGAACAATATTTGCGATCTAGTCTGGGTAAAGCACTTCTCGAATGAATCTCGCCTTAAGGAGCTTATTGACCTCATCCATTATAGCCTTCTACCGCTCTGGTGCAAAACTGCGTTTTTTCTGTTTCACTGGTCATCGCTTAAGATCCACGCCCAGGCAGTGTTCCATGACTTCTGCATCAATCTCGGACATGTCTGTAGGCACTCAAGCGAAGACCTCAGCATTTCTTTGTAAGAATGTGATGAGCTGCTTTTTAGCTTCTCCTTTCAGGTTTGAGTCGATCTTCACAGTATATTCTTTATTTCCATCATTCAAGGGGATTTCTTCAAGATCGTCAATGGGTTTCCCTCTTTCCTCAGATAGATCATCGCGAGCGTCAAGCCCATCCATCGGACAAAGGTCGGCTTGTCTTCCCCCTGCAAGGCAATATTGTAGTAGTGTCGGGCTGGTGCCTGATCTCCTCTGATCTTTCCGACTTTATAGCTTGTTGGGAACTTCATTTTCAGATAATAAGTTGAAACCACAGCTCGAAGTGCATTCAAACCTGGTCGGCCAAGGATCGCATTGTAAGCAGAAGAAGCTTTGACTATCAAAAAATCAACTTGTGTCTTACATTGCTTTGGGTATCGGCCAGTTACCACAAGCAATGTTATTATTCCTTCCACCGGCACTGCATCACCCGTGAACCCCACCAATGAAGAATTTATCGAACCCATCCTATCAATAGATATGGATATTTTGGAGAAAGCATCATAAAACAAGACATCAGCAGAGCTTTTATTATCAATTAAAACACGGCGTACATCATAATCAGAAATATTTAAAGTAACTACAACCGCGTCATTGTGCAGAAACTGAACTCTCTGGGCATCTTCTTCAGTAAAAGTGATGGGTTCTTCAGTCCACTGTCTCTTTGCCAGCTTTGTTGATCCGCTGGCCTCCCCTCGCTGATGTCCCCCAGTGATAGTATTGATGAGTCCAGGAGAGGGCCGATCTTCTTATGGCTCGTCCCGTCGAGATGGTTTAGGCTGTGGCGGGACTTTCGGACGATCTTCTCTCTTCTCTGATCGGCGCGTGACGAACTGATCCAGCCGACCTCTTCTAATTAGCGTCTCGATCTCATCTTGAAGCTGGATGCATTCTTCTATGTCGTGACTGTGGTCACAATAGTAAAGGCCGTACTTGTTGGAGTTGTGCTTGGCCAGATGAGTCCGCATCCTTTCCGGCTCTGCCAGCTTCTCTCTTATCTTCATTAGCATCTGAGTCTTGGAGGCATTCAAGGGAGCGTAGTTATTGAATCTTCTAGGAGGAGAGTTCTGTTGGATCCTTCGATGTGGACTTTCCTATTGACGAGCTCAAAGAGTTCGGACTCATCTGCGCTCGGGAGGAGTTCGCCAGTGTGGCCGAGCTTCACTCGGTTTTCTTTCAAACATGGGCTTATTGGATTCACCTGCTCGTCGCTTTTTTGCAATCTCATCGTCCTTCAGTTTAAAGGTCTCTTCAGCCCGGGCATAACCTTCAGCCCGGGCTAACATATCAGTAAAATTCCTGGTATACTTTCTTTCCAGGAAGGATAGAAGATCATTCTTCTGAAAACTGTCCTTAAGTGTGGCCATGGCTATAGATTGGTCCAAGTTTCGGACCTCCAGTGCAGCAGCATTAGAGCGGCTGACGTAAGCTCGGATAGACTCCCCCTCTTTCTGCTTTATATTGATGAGAAAGTCCGAACCTTGTCTTAGACGTCGGCTGCTTATAAAATAATCCGCAAACTGATGGCTCATTTGATCAAAAGAGAAGATTGTACCCTGCTTAAGGTTCGAGTATCAGTTTCTCGCTGCTCCCTTCAAGATAGATGGGAAAGCTCGACACGAGATGGCGCCCGGCGTGCCATGGAGCAGCATCATTATCCGGAAGGCTTCAAAATGGTCGATCGGATCAGAAGTCCTGTCGTAGGTTTCGAACTAGGGGAGCTTGAAGTTCGGTGGAACAGGTTCTTGCATGATTTTGATAAAGAAGGGGGGATCGGTGCAGATGTCATCATGGTGGGTTGGAGCGGCACGACGGGACTCCTTAATCCATTGGTTCATGTCCTGAAGCTTTTGATTGAGAGCGTCATCTTGACCGTGGATCTCAGAGGGCCGCCAACTATAGATGGGGAAGTCTCCTTCGGAGAAAAATCATGATCGGAATAAGAGCTCCCTGCTCTCTACTTTCCCTTCCTGGAGGTGACGGGTCTGCTGACCCAGGTTGCTCTTCTTAGCGCTAGTTCTTGAGGCTGGCTGGGGGTTTTTCGATCGGATTGCCGTCGAAGGCTGCTGTATGGTCTGCACCATTTCGGTGAGGCCCCGAACCTACTGTATCTACAGGTTGAACTGCTCCGGATCTACCATGATCGTCGGCGGAGGAGGTTGGGGAGTGGATGACGGAGTCAGAACGGACGGATCCGGCTCGGATCTGGCAGTAAAAGCGGTAGACCACCGGATGGTTGTCTTCCTTGGAGGCATTTTTGGAGCAGGAGAAGATTAAACAGAAGCGGATTTAAAAGAATTAAGAGAGGAAAGAAAGTAGGTAGGATCGATTGGGCACTCCTTTTAGAATAAGAGCTCAAAGTTCCTTCCTCTAGCGCCAATTCTATTGGTGCAGAAATCTGTGAGGACGTTGGAGATGGCTGGAGTGGAGAAGGCGAGGCCGCCGATGGGATTTGCAAAATGAAGTCCAAATCGGAGGTGGATGGCTCTGACAGGACCCTCCGATGCTCAAGTTAATTTTTCGGCCAACTGGAATAGAGTGCTCAAGATATAAAGAAGCAGAGTGAAGAAAAGGAGAGGAGAGCTTAAAGAAACACGTATCTGAAGGGTTCCTTTTATAGACGAAGTCTGTAACAAACTGATGGTGACAGCCATAACCGTCTGATAGTGGGCTGCTCGGGGCCACGTGGAGTTTGTTACGAAGAGTGGTGTCTGCTGTCGTGACGTGCCAGTCTATTGAGATTTGATAGCTGAGGTTCGGATGGAACAGATGTTGTTAGTGAAGGGCTTTAAGTCACGACAGTTCCGGAGAAGTTCGGACTTCTCTAAGATCATCTGCATGCAGGTTGGTTTGTGTTGAGTTGGGAGATAAATTTACGTGGATGATGAGGTCCTTCCAGACGACTGAAAGAAGTTCAACTGAAGGAGTTCGTTCGAAGGGAGCGCGACTGGAGGAGTTCGTCCGGAAGGAGTGCAATTGGAGGAGTTCGACTGTCTTCCAAGTTTGTCATCAATCAAGGTTGGGAGAGCCGAACTAGGGCCCTGCCACTCATCTCAAGTTGAGAAGTAAGGTTAGTTAAATAACAGTTTCCTCTTACTGTTTGAGATCAAGCTGCCGAACTTTCGTGTGCTGTTGAGAGATTCTGCAATACGAACTCGTTGCTGAGGAAATCGACAAATCCCAATAGGAAGGAGGTCGGCGTTCAAGGACTTCGGCGGGGGTCTTTTTACCCCCAACACTTTGGAAAGGCAATATGGAATGCAAAAGGAAAACTGATAAAGAAGAAAGGCAAAAAGATGAATAGGGGGAAAATACAAGGCCGAGAAAGGGAAAGAGTTGAGAAAGGAGAGGGAGGAAATAAACAAAGGCTAGAAGCGAAGCAATATTTTTATTGAAGGTTTTATGGTTCTTTCCATTGCTTTGCATAGACCTGGCTTAAGGAAGCCTTTAGTTTTGGTGAATTGAAGATAAACAATGATTTGATGATCCAAAATCAAACTAATCCTGTGAAGGTAAGTATCAAATTCTGCAAACTGGAGGATGATGTTAGAAGAGAACAGCGCATGTCTTGCAGGGAGGGACATGATTGTGTGCAGGCCAACCTGAGAAAGGAGGAAATGTATCATGACATTAGGTTGTTTCAGCTCTACTACAAGACCCATGAATATTTGAGCATTTTGAGCCATACCTAAGCCTTGGGTCAGCGTTTGGAGTGAGTTTGAAATTTGCAGGTTCATCTAAGGTTTGATTGAAAATTTTAGAAATCAATTAGAATTATCTGGTAAGTATGTTGGGAATTGTGTGGGTCGTTTAATTTTCTTGTTTTAGCATAGGACAATTTAATGAATGTTGCCTTTTCCCCTCCTTCGTCTCCTAACTACCATTTTCTTTACTGCCAATTTAATTTCAACCTTCAGCAACGTAGATCTAGGGACCGTTTGGGCAACTCAGATGGTCAACATGGAGCATTAATTGCTGAAATCTTTCAACAGTCTTTACCCTAGATGTTTAGGGTCAAAATGACTGGCTTGTAATATTGCTTTAATATTATAATTGTACAAGGAGTAGCAATGATTCTTGCATTCCTCTGTTATGTTGTCAACTATACAACTTATAGATTATGGCATTAACAGAAATAACTGCTGCTTTACAGACGTTCTATAAAGTAGCCATAAGAAATTGTTATTAAAACAATATTTAATTTGTCTACTAGTAATTGTTGTTGTAGCAAAGTATAAACTTATTAAATTTCCGTGTCTTCATATATCTGGATTTTCATAACTATCCTTTATAACAAATTTGCAATATGGCACTTATTTCTAATATTATAATGCAAAAGCCTTCAACCTATATAAAAATTCAACTCATACAAAATATAAAAGGTTCCAAAGTCTCCCAACAATTAAATAAAGAAACAAGTTGCTGGTATAGAGCTTCTAAATCCATAAAATACAAATGTTCAAAATCCTAGGATCTTAAAATCCACAAATCAACTACAAGTCCATAATATCATTACTCAACTAATAATTTATAAATCTGCTGCAAAAACCTCAAATCTTGCTAGCATGAACCCTCAAGGCTAGATCACTCCTCGCTGCCAGCTACCCTGCTCGCCTGAAAGAATAACAAGAACGGTAAGCTACACAGCTCAATAAGCAAACCTCACACTACCTCATTAGATCAAGCATAGGTTTAACATTGCTCAATAAATCATTTAAAGAATATAACTTTCATTTGAAATAGAATTTTTATAGTAACAATATAATAAACCAAGTCATAAAACCAGTCATGCTTTCCCATAAGCATAAATCATGTAAAGTTCATAACTATGGTTTCAAGTGTAAAACATAACTGAAGTTATAAAACATTTGTCATCTGACCTTGTCATAGCACCAAACAATGCTCTCAAATATTGACTTTATACCAATGACAGAGCCATAATTGACTAACTATCATAAATCATAGTTCATCATTCGTATTGCCAACTTTATACCCATTGGCGAGGCTGTATAGAACTATCTCTGGTTGTCAATCTATCCTACTTCTAGGAGTCGTAAATAACTAGCTAAGAGCCTCCAAAAAAGTCATATTTTCTTGAAACATGCATAAACAAATAGGTTGGAGGATATTGAATGACATTATAGAGTGCATAGTTCATAAACAAGTTATAAACAATAAAGCATTCATGGGACCATTCCTTTTATGACAAAATGTAATTTTCATAATATCATATGCTTAATCCTTTATTTAAGGAAAATATAGAATCATCAATGTCAAACATCATTTATAACTTTTACAAAGCTTTAAGCATTGAAAATGACCAACAAAAGAACTCAAAGAACAATTCTAACAAGAAGGGAGCCGTGTTTGATTTGTATGTCCATCCATTTAGAACTGAATTCAATACTTGATTAGGCCACAATGGGAAAGCCAGTTTATGTCTAGATTCTATATAAGATGGAGGATGGTCAGCATCTCTCCTATTCAGATCTCTTTATTGTTGGACTCGACCTTCAAAGCTTTCTTAAGCACATCCTTGTAAGTATTAAAGAGGTGGGATGACATGCAAAATTGAATACCATACTTCAACCCATGCTCAAACTTTACTCCTATCCGACTCAATAAGATGAAGGCAGAAGCATGCTAGCCCATTAAATTTGTTGGCCTATTCCAACACTGTCATATTCTCTGTCTGCCACATGGCCAGAAGCTCAATCTCCTTCTCCAGCCTCACTGGCTCAGGGAATTATTGATCGTTGATTATCTTCTTGAAGTCTTCCCATGTCAGGTGTTCCCAAGCATTCTCGTAACCGGTCTTAATTGCGGACCACCAATATTTTGCATTATCATCAGCATTTGTATAGTCAATCTCATCTTCACATACTCAGAGACTACAATGCATCAAATAGCTTTGCCGTCTCTCTAATCCATGTCTCAGCAACCAAAAGACTTGCTCCACCCTCAAACTATGGCGGGTTGAGCTTCCTAAACTTGTCATTAGTAAGACTCCGAAGATTGTGCAGGTCGAGGCCATGATACTACTAGATGTCATGCACGGAACCATTGGCCACAATGCTACCTCGTGTGTGTCAAGTATCCTTTTACAATTTCACCCTTCTTTTAGTAGATACTTCCCTGCATATTCACTCTCTTGCAACTGCCCAAGGAAGATAAAGAAGAGTACATAAAATAAGTCTGTATTTATCAAATATTTCCAACCAACCATGACTATGGAATCACATCCCTCTGGCAGATCTTCTTTTCTCTTGAATAATCATGGGCATCACTTGTGCTGGGATCTATTATGCATGTAGTGATATTATTGAAACTTTAAAACCATGGTCTTTGGTGATGTTTGGGGTGGAAACAGACCAGGCCAGGCCAAGTTTTGGCTTAAACAGGGGCCAGGCTTGTATTGTAAAATACTAGCCTGAGCCTGGCCTGTTGGACTAGTTCAGATTTAAAATGAGGCTCGGCCTGGCCTGTTTTATGAAATAAAAAAGTCTGGCCTAGTCTGAAAGTCTATTTAAAAATCTATAAATATTAAAATTTTTAAATAGGCCAATAGGCCTAGGCCCTCAAAATCTCAGCATAGGTCTAAAGGTCTATCAAACATAACACAGGCTACTCTTATATAGGCTGGCCTGCAGGCTTTCAGGCTAGGCTTTGGAATTTTAGGCTTAACCTATTTATTTAAACAGGCTTTTTTAAAAGTCTGTGCCTGGCTTGTTTAGATAAATGGTCTAGGCCAGGCCAGGCTAGGCTGATAGTAGGCTAAGCCGCACACCCCTGATAGGCCGTCTGGCCTATTTCCACCCTTAGTGATGTTCTGGAGATTACATAAACTAACAATTTTTGGAATTAATGAATTATAGTAATAAGATGCAATTTCACCCTTGCAAATACATATAGATGTCCCAGAGGCAAAACATGACTTGATTTAATCTGATTCAACAAAGTATTCAAGCGATCATGATACAGATGTTTATTGACTTGTTGACATCTAAAATCTTCATGTAGAGGTAGAAGATGGGAAGGGAAACCAGATTCTAATCCCTATTCTTTGAGTTCATATAGGAAAATCTAATCTCTTTCTAACAAGGTGGCATTTTGCAGCATGGAGGAAGCTAAGAAGAACATGTATGCCTTTAGTACTACTACTTATACTGGCTTTCAATGTACTGTTTCTGAAGAGACTTCAGAGAAATTCAAGGGTGAGCTCATATCTTACCAAAGATCATATTTTCTTTCTGAAGTTATCAAACTATCCATCTTAATCTGTCCATAAATCAATTTGCATCCTGTGTAGGATTGCCTGGTGTTCTTTGGGTACTACCAGATTCCTACATTGATGTGAAAAACAAAGACTATGGAGGTAAGTTTAACAGTGCACATATGTTATTGTCATCAATCTGTATTGTTCTCAGTAATTTAACTCCATGATTTGTTCGTCCATTTAGGTGATAAATATATAAATGGGGAGATAATCCCATGTACATACCCAACCTACCAACCAAAACAACGAAGTGGTTCAAAATACCAGAGCAGAAGGTATGAGAGACGGAGGGATGGTCGTCCATCCGAACGCAGAAGACCAACACAAGAAGCTCCTCGGCCCGAGTCAGCTTCATAGTGAGGTAATTGTGACATGATTTTCCATTGCACCATCGTCATCAATTGTTACTTCCCAGGAGTCTGAAGCAATTTACTTCAATTTTGTTTTGCAGGTTGGTCATTTAATCTATGCGCCAATGACGGGATGGTATATCATGAAATCCTGTGATCTGTCCTAAATTCTACTTTGAGAAATATTTTTCTACTGATAGAAGCAGAGTTTGTTGATGTGGGATGAGTTAGTCATGTAATAATTCTACTTAACCAAGTCCATTTTATGTCATGTACTAATTGTAGAACTGAGGGTATGTTAGTTAACCACACTGTCATAAATGCTACTCTAACTTGTATCAATTATTAACGTTGGTAAATTGAGAGGAATTTGGAGACATGGTGGTGGTTAAAAGGTGAACATATAAAAAGAATAGATTAAATTATCAAAAGCAGTCTACTGGATAAGAGAATTCAGATAAGTCTCGGAATGATTTTGAAACGTTGGTAAATACTGCAAGCTATTCATCTAAGAAAAATCAATAAATCAAAAACCATGATTCTTTTCATATTAAAATCACTGTGGGGGAATCTTGATGGGATGGTAAAAACAAATTGCGGATATTTGTGTCAGTTGTATGTGCTTTAACTTTGACTTGTCTGTCGCTCGTTCCTATTTCTTGTTTTACTCATGTGGTTTCTTTAGGAAGCTGTGTGCATACTTTGTCTTGATTTACTGGTGTAAAAACAAAGCACGATGATGTGAAAACTGAAAAGAGGCAGCAAAGCATGCTGGATGTGAAGGCAAGCGCTAAAAGATACTTTGGTTCCACCCGCCCGTGAAAGCCGTGACTCTTCTTTTGCATGATCTCAAGGCATTGGCCAATAAATGGTTAACCTTTCATAGGCCAAAACCGGAGGAATGTGGGATCTATTTGGATGCCAAAGCTTATTAAGTTTATTTGGGGGCTCTTTGTGACAAATTAGAAAAAACGATTCAGTTATACGATGTCACTGGAAGTTGAATTGATATGTAGAGTTACCATAAAGATTGAACAATATGAAAAATAAATTATCAAGTAAAACTTGGGATCTATGCTATACAACAAGATTTAGAAAGGAAGAAGAAGAATGTTGGCAAGAAATCAAAACGGTTAAAACATATGATTTTTTTTTTTTTTTTTTTTGGGCGAGATGGTTAATGTAGATCATTATGAACATGGATTTTGCCCTTTATCTATTCCCCTACCATGCCTATATAATTTCTTTTGCCAAGTAATGCTAGCGCTAGCATTGAAGATTGATTTTTATCTCGGTCTCTACTTGAGTTTTCCAGATCGGAAGCAACCAAAAATTGAATTCATGACGGCTACTTAAAAATCTAGCCAAGCAGGAGACAAAGACTTCTACTATTTAGTTTTTTTAAATAAGTTAGTAAAATGTAATTAATTAATCATGGAGGTATTTTTTTGTTATGGAAAAATATGCTTGATATCATAAACACCACACAAAAAGCCAAATATACTACGGTGAATTTGGGTCTAGACTTGATTTTTGATAATCTGTAAGTGAAACCTTTTTTAATTTGCTGATGAAACCAAGAAAAAGAATGAATCCTATAGCTAAATCCAGACATCATAATATAGTTCCAGCCATGTTGATGCCAGATCAACTCAATCTTAATCATACCTGGTGCAGTCTATTTTTTTTATAGCCTTGCTTTTACCACTTCTCAATCATGTGAAGCCTTAGTGCTCATTCAGCAAACAGTTATGTAATTATTCACCAGAGGCATCCCACCCACAAGGCTGCATTAGTGCTTTCTTCTAAAGAGCTATTCATCATACAATTTGTTTCCATAACAGTCCCACTTACCATATGTTCGAACACCCTTAACATTTAAATAACTGCATAACTTTAGTCTTTGCAGTTTCCTTTAATTGCAATCCATGTCCAATAGAACCCACTCTTCTTAACAGCCAGTCTACATCTCATGCCATGCAATTTCTCATAATAACTTTTGTTCTATGTGGGGCTCGGCTGACCCCAAATTATGGGTACAGGCAGAACTGAGCTTGTACTCAACTTAATCAAATGGCTCGCTTTAATCCACCTTTTCTCTCTCATCGTAGGACTTGTTAGGTCAAGTTTGGTGAAGACACACCCTCAGAATCCAGCTGCCGCTCGTTGAGGCTCTCTACTTGTTTTTGTCCTTGTGATATCCTTTCGGACCTGTCATAATCTCCTTGCATGTGGATATGGTTCTGAAGATGCTCAAAGTTTGTGAAGGACTTAACCCTTTTTTTAAAAAGTATATTAAAAACTGATTTTAGGTAATGTGCTTAAATTTTTCTATAAATTCAGATCGACTTGGTTTAGTTTCGAAATATGTTCATTGATTGAAGATGTAGAATATATATATATATATATATATATATATATATATATATGTATGTATGTACGTACGTACGTATGTATGTATATATTGAGGTCTTAACAAATATAGAGGTTTCAGGATATTAAAATAACAAAAATAATTTCGGGCTGAGCCTGGAAATCGCACCAATCCCCACGTACACTAGTTATGAAGCACTTTTCTCCTGTTAGCAAGTTTAAGCCATCTAGCATCGCTTTAAATTATAATAGCTAATACAAGTTTCTAATGTCAATGGACATCTATGTCAAGATATTAGTTTGTTGTCGGTATCAGATGCTTACTTGTATGATGGGAGTTGTATCTGATTCCTTTCTATCTTTGTTGATATAAACATATTTGTGTCGATATATTGACTGATACCATAAGGAAATATTACCTGAGATTTTTTCAAACAAATCATTACCATTTTAAACTATGATTTACTATTTAAACTAAGATTTTCGTATGCACACTCTCATAGAACTTTTTCTTTAGTTGTTTTATTTGCTTTTCTTTTCCAGTGAGATAAATTGAAATTTTGGTCAATCTTGATATCTGACCACCCATCAAGATGGCTGAGTTCTTTTGCCATAGATCTACCATGTATGTTGCCAATTAAGTAAAATTAAAATTAAAATATAGTTAATAAATGATTTAATATACGTAGACATTGCATTCATTAATATGTATAATCAAATCTAGAATCTTTCTTTTTTCTTTTGGGTAAAAAATCTAGAATCTTTCATTGCTAGGCAAAAGGTATCACTAATAGTGCAAGTCCTAATTTTTGAGATATATTTATTTCTGATACTAGTTAAGACAACAAGAAAAAATTTCGGATGCATCAAATTTGAGTATTGGAAACCGAAATACATTAACATTTCTATGGATTTTTTGATAATGAATGAGGGCTAGCCATGGTTCCAATCCATCTCACCTGCTAGCAAGAAGATTTGCAATACCTGCACGCTTCCTTGGCATTATGAAATCATTCAAGCCATTGGAGTGCATGTGTACTATCGGATTTGGTATCCAAGAAAAATTGATTGGTCATGGCTGCACTACTGCTACTCTTGGTGATCTTATCATATACCATTTATAACTTGATTTTTTTTTAAAAAAGAGAGAGAGAGAAAATATATTTCTCCTGCTTCATTAAGCTAATGAAGGAGATACAAAATGAGGCTTTAATGCAGGGACCCTCATAAAAAATAATAGAAAAAAAATACATAGTAAGATTGAAGATTAAACTAGACACAGTGTCAAAGGAGTGTAAGATTACATACAATAAATTCTCAACCATACCATCAAATACCCATGAGTTTGGTGGTCTTATTTAACTCACCCTAGCCTAGCGGTCAAATGAGGTCTCCTTAAGCTTGGCTTAGGCCTAGGTGCCTTACTGGGGGAAAGGAGGCTAATTGAGAAGAAATATGAGATAAAGGGCCATGAAAAAAGCATGGCATCCGTTTCATTCCCTTAAACAATTCTAACAGGCAAACCTGCGAAGGGGATTAAAGAATTAAAGGATTCGATCACTGATGTCTAAGACGTGTCATCAGGGAAGCTTGAGCCAAAAAGAAGGCTTGTTCCTACATGAGAAGTCGCATGAAAGAGAATTCCACCCACACCATTAGATCGGATAAGTGGGAAAAATTATCAGAGGTTTAGATGATCCCCATTCATCGAATACTCCTCTCTATTAAAGCAATCATGTTTGTTGCTCATATCTTTTCATGATTAATTAAAAATAGATAATTATGAATAAATATTACATTGAATTACATAATTAATTAATATTATGGAAAAATCTTTAGGTTTTTCCTTAAATGCACATGAAATGCTACTGGAGCACATTAATATTGGCAACTCAATAATCCACTACCTCTGTCCCTTCTCTCCCCACCCTAGCTCCATCGCTTAAATGAATTTTTTACGTCTATGTAATAGGCACTTTATAGTTAGTAGTGTTGAATGAGTAAGTTATTTGCAAGTTAGCTCATGTTTGGCTAAGAATTAAACTTGTTATGGTCAAAAGGCTCATGGCTCAGCATGTAATGATCAAAGAGACTATTCTGATGATCATTAGAGTTAGGAGAGCCACCAGAGTCAGAAGAGAATGTCTCTTTTCTCTAGGTAGATCTCTTTTTCTTGCTTCTTAGGCTTAGAATATCTTTTGCTTAGGTTTTCTTCTTTTTCTCTGTTGCCTTCCCCACCCAATCCTCCTTTATTCTCTTTGTTCTCTTTTTCTTCTTAACTATGTCTTCCCAGGAGAGAACCTCTCACGATGGTGACAAGAGGAGGGGGGAGACGGTTCCAAGTAATCAAAAAATCTAGTCAACCCAGCCCCGACTCGAGCTTGAGATGGATGATCCATCTCAAGCGACTACCAAGGCCAGTACTTCTGGCGGGGATGGTTCAGAGTCTTCGATAAGAAGATTTCTTAGCTATTTTGGTCCAAGTATTGAGCCCTCTATCTTGATCGATTTCGATTTGGATAGGCTCAGGAAAAAGTATTGTATCCTTGAGAACTTTTAGTTAATAGCTCTCAGTCTTGATGACCGTGTTACACAGTCTCCTGAAGGTTGTGTTATATTTTATGATGAAACACTTCGATCTGAATTGCACTTTTTCTTGCATCCTTTCATCTATAATATTTTAGATTTTATAGACAACATCTAATCCAGGTCACTTCCAATGCCATTAGGGTCATCCTAGCTTTTATCATCTACGGTAGTTTTATTATCATAAGACTTAGGATTTTTCTCTTCAGGACACTATTTATCCTGAAGAGACATCCAACAAAGAAAGCTTGGTAGTACTTTTTGCCTCGATCTCATTATAAATTTGCACTACTATAGAATAGGCCTACGATAGTGGTTCATAATCACTGCCATAGCCCAAAAAACTGCTACCACAGTCTACGGCAGTGGTTCATTAATCGCTGTCACTGTGGCCATCGTCGTAGGTCTATAGCAGTGATTTTTGTAATGGTTATGTTAACCACTGCCATAGAAGCATATGGCAGCGATTTCATAACTACTATCATAGGCTTCTATAGCAGCGATTATGAAACTGCTACCATAGGTTATCTATAGCAGCGATTATAAAATCACTACCATTGATCTAATACAGTGATTGGCATGTGATCTATGGCAATAATTGGCATACCTATGGCAGTGATTTTACAACTATTACCGTGGATTTTGAATAATAAAAGAATATAATTTTTTTAATTTTTATTTTTTTATCTAATAAATGCAGTTCAATATATAACATAAGAAAATATTATAACCATAATAATATTTTTGAAATACTTAAATTTTATTACTGAATAAAATTTATTATAATATTTTTTTAAAAAAATATATCAAAAGTCTCCTAAATCTACATCTAAGTCGTCATCATCGGAAGAAGATGAAACATGAGCTGGAGGAGATGGAGTTGGAGCTGGAGCTAGAGGGGCTGGAGCTGGAACGTTGGTCAATATGTCCTCAAGGCTCATGAAGTCAGCTCCAAAATGCATACTGAGCCTCATCACCATAGCGGTCATGAGGCCCTATAGCTGACCAGTCTACTCCCTAGCCTGATCTGCCTACATCCTAACCTAAGCTGCTTGCACCAACACCTCCTCAAGCTGCTCCCAACTGATAATACCGAAAGCATGTGAAGAGACGCTCGTCTTAGACCAATAGCTCGTCGGTATATGTCCGGGCCTGCATCCAATCCTCTCAGAGTGCTCGGCCTCAAGATATGAGATAGATGGTCATGGGGACTAGAGGTGTCTGGATCCACGCTCGTGAGCCAATCTAACTACTTCTATAATTATAAATTTAAATAAAATATTATAAAAATACTATAATACTAATCATACTAATATATTTACTACTTACAAAAATCCTCTTGATCATGATGTTCATCGACCTATCCTTCTTATTCATACGGCTAGATCAAAAGATCTCGCTACGATTGGACATCACCCCATCTCTCATCAGCTATAACAATGGATCAGTTTATTAGAAATATATAAAAAAAATTAATTTAATTTATCTAGTAAAATTCAGAATTCATTATCTCTCTATGCACATAATTGGCCATAGACTCATGATCGAGAATATACGTATACTTCTGAGCTGCCCGATTCTCTCGATTCTGATGGGAGATAGTCTAAAAAATATTTAAATAAATAATAAGTATTTAAAAAATATTTAAATATAAATTTAAGTATATTAAAAAATTTAAAAGTTAGAAATTAAACTTTGAACTCCTGGCTCCTCCAATGCCTAACCATCCCCTTCCACTAACTCAAAAGATAGTCCTGTATACAAGGAACAAGCTCCTCTAGAGTGTCTCATTGGTAATCGAGCCATCCTCTATATAGCTTGATCTTGTAGCCTCAGTACAACTCCCTAATTTTCTTTAGTTAGGCATCTCAAATTCTCTCATGATTTGGAAAGTCGTACCTCTTCTGCATAAAGCTATCAGAAATTAGTTACGAAATTATTCTAATCAAAAATATTGTAAACATATCAAATATATAAATATAATTAAGATATACTTATCCATATCTCCTCCCACACCCGATCGCTAATATCAGCATCCATCAATCATCAGTCTATGGGTAGTACTGGAATGATGTCAGACCATCTCACAAATACTCTAAAAAATGAATGCATCTCCCATGCAGTCTCTCCTACTGGCCTCCTCTCCACATCGTACTTCATCACACCTGATGCTGATGGTTTCATATATGCGGCATGCATGTGGGATCATGAAATATCCTATTGGATGATACACCTGCAATAAAAATATAAAATGCAAATATATAAGCATGTATAATAACTATATAAATAAATAAATAAATGATATAATAAAAATGTATACTTACTGATCATGAAATCGTGCAACGTGGATGCCAGTGGAGACTCATCGATGGATGGAGCATGTACTGAAGATATGGCTGATGCTAAAGGCTCAAATACCTATGGAAGAGTAGATACTGGTGAAAGAATAGATACCGGTGGTCCCTGGATAGTCGATAAGGAGGTGAATGGAGTATGCTTCGTCTATGACTAAGATGTGGAGCTCCGCATAGCCCATCGAGCTACGGGGGTGAAAGCTAGATAGCATTTTGGTGCCATCGTGACCTATAATGTTAATAATCATTAACCAATATAACATATTGAATAATAATATTAATAGAGCATCAATAAATAGACTCTAACTAACTGGAGTCTATTTAAATCTTACCACACTCTTGCATCATGCTTCATTTATAGAAAAGATAAAGCAGGTATCTAGAAAATATTACATTAAAAATCAAGCACATATCTAGTAGGAAAAACAAACAGTAACTAATAGTAACCCAGGGCCGTCCATGGTCGCTGATACGGCATGATTCAAGGCTACCGACATAGTCCAAGGCCATCCATGATTGTCGATACAGTATGGTCCAAAGTTGCCAGCACGGTCCAGTCCAGAACCCACTAGCACGATCTAAAACCAATTAGTAGGAATTCTCTTATCCACCGACATGACCTACGATCGATGGATAATTATAATATTTATAATAAATATTTATAATTTTTATTATAAATATTATAAATATTATAAGTGATTA
This sequence comes from Cocos nucifera, assembly GCA_006176705.1. Classification (NCBI taxonomy): domain Eukaryota; kingdom Viridiplantae; phylum Streptophyta; class Magnoliopsida; order Arecales; family Arecaceae; genus Cocos; species Cocos nucifera. The sequence goes on along the minus strand of QRFJ01000139.1, from coordinate 1,336,314 downwards.
ATAAATATTATGATAAAATTTTAAAAAAATAAAATCATACCTATGGCTATGGAGAAGGGGTCGCATAGAGCTCCAAGGGTCACCGACAGCGGTGCTAGAGGGAGACGGAGAAAGACACAAGATAGTAAGATATAGAGAAGAGAAGAGAGAGAAAGAGAAAGAGGAAAGAGAGAGAAAGATCTAGAGAGAGAAAGAAAGAAGGAGAGAGAAAGAGGGAAGAAAGAGAAGATCTAGAGAGAGTAGGGAGAGGGTGGTTCGGGCTAAGGGAAGAGAGGAGAGAGAGTAGGAAGGAGGTGGATCGGGCTAAGGGAAGAGAGGATAGAAAGAGAGAAGAGAGAGTAGGGAGGGGTCAGGGCCAACCGAGGAAGAAAGGGGTGAAGGAGGTGGTGGGAGATGTGAAAGAGCCGATCGAAAAGGAGGAGGGGGAGGTGGCGGGGCCGGTGGTCGGATTGGCTGGGGAGAAGGGCGGGTAGGAGAGATGGCAGGACGATGGATGAGCCGACTAGAGAAGAAAGAGGAGGGGGAGGTGGCAGGGTCGGTGGCTGGACCAGCTGGGGAAGAAGGGGCGACAGGGGAGGTGGTAGAGCCGGTGGATGAGCCGATCGAGAAGGAGAAGAGGGAGG
>QRFJ01000139.1:1131848-1335681 GCA_006176705.1 Cocos nucifera | reverse complement strand
AACTCAATAATCCACTACCTCTGTCCCTTCTCTCCCCACCCTAGCTCCATCGCTTAAATGAATTTTTTACGTCTATGTAATAGGCACTTTATAGTTAGTAGTGTTGAATGAGTAAGTTATTTGCAAGTTAGCTCATGTTTGGCTAAGAATTAAACTTGTTATGGTCAAAAGGCTCATGGCTCAGCATGTAAGGTATTGTCCACTTTGGTCCATGAGCGTCATAGTTTTATCCTTCAAAAGATGCCTTACGTAGGAAAGATGATCCCTTTCTATATAGGTCAGAGTTTTTTTTGAGTTACAATCAATGTAGGACTAATGATATCCTCCCTTCTATACGACAACACCACTCAAGCTAGGCCTTTTAGTGGTCTAGTAGCTAGTGCAATTCAGTTTGGATGTTGTAATCTCTTTCGACGGACTTTTTCCTTTTCAAACTATGCAAGAGTGAGACTAAGGAAAAGCTAGAGGTTATGATCCGAAGGTTTTGCAACTTCTTTGATATGGCTACTCTTGATCACCTCAACTCAGCCAAAATTTAGGCTATTTTTTCATTGTTTCTCATCCTTATAGCCTTGCTAAGTACAAGTATACCAATGTTTAACACCACGAGGGCATAATTGGCTACTAGGACTTCCACTATCAAGCTCCTGTGTTGGTGGCTGAAGATCCCAAGTTTGAGCATACTCTCTTTTTATATTTCTTCCTCTTATTTCAATTAGGGTTATGGTCAATATAAGTTCAAGCTTGATTTATGAATTGAGCTTGAATTATGAATCGAGCTTGAATCAGAGATTAGCTAACTTGTGTTACCCTTCACACCCCTATCCATATCATCCCTATTACAGCAAGACTTCATATCGCTAGAGAGGACACGTGCTGGAGAGCTGATCTGGAGTTGGATAGACGTGAATCATGGACCAATCTACAAGAAAAATCCTAAGAATCGGTGGAGCCCTCCAGCTTAGGACTCTAATACTTAAATCAGTTGAGGCCTTGAGAACAGATGGTGGAAATGGAAGGCTAGAATATAAGAAAAGAGGATTTAAGTGAAAGGGGGTTCGGTCTTTCTTCAATAGAAAAGTCAAGAGTATAGATTTCAGCAGAGTATTGACTCTGAAAATCTTATACTTAAGTTTACCTTTTAGAAGGATACACTGTCTCTCTATTTATAGAAAAATTTATTTAGGCCTTAAGAAAAATTTGTTAGGCCATTAATTTATTAAAATAGAGCAACTAGCTGGATGATGGCTATAGGCCATTTTTTAAAGTAACAATTAGCTATGATATGGCTAGAGGATAGCTCCAATTTGACTGGAGAGCAGTTGGTGCTCAATCGATCTTTGATTATGTCAAGATCGATGTTTTATCGATCTCGCTGGTATGGTAAGATTGGTATTTGACCGATCTTGGCAAGATAGAGTTGGATGATATTTTTTCTTACTATATTGGTGACGTTGGCTTTTCGCTGATCTTGACATGATGAAGTGGCAGTAAGGATAAAATAAACTTGATCTCGAGCTCAGTTGTTGAGCAAATTACTGTTAGTACTCAAGTTGGTAAAAATCTGATCTTCAGCGGAAAGGCTGTGGACAGGAAGGCCATTGATTTTCAAAATGATGAATTACTGATCTCATCCCGTATGGCCAATTGTAGGTTGGTTGAAGAACGATCTTAATTTATGATAAAAGTGTTAGATATATGTGCCCTAAAAGCCAAAATTGGCTGACACTTGTAATATACTTCTAGGAGCAAAATTATAATTTTGACTATAATCAATAAAATGGGTTATTTTCTATCACATATGTGTATTTGGTGTCTGTGATATATCCTTTGAGTTAATGATAATGATAATTCATATTTTTAAGAGTTGAAAATTTAAGACATGAATAATCATTATTAACTCATAAAATGCTTCCGACCATAGGATCATTACGAGGATGATGATTGATCCGGAAGGTTGGTGTACAATCGCTTCTCTTTAGTAGATGAGTCTTAAGTCTACGATGTGGAGACACCAAAGCGAGAGTACAGATACTCGTTAGAGAACGAGGGTACTGAGCGTGACCACCTCGAGTAGTCATTAGAAAGTCTACCTTCTCATCGATGACTGACTCGATGCTGTAGTGGTGTGTCTGGTTCTTTGATCTGAGGTGCATCAACAGTTCACCTTGAGGGTGTTATAATTTGACTACACCATTATTCGATCTCCTAGCCATATGGAACCCTGAGGTGTATGTTGGCTATAGCATGTTCATTGTAGGAACTGGATAGCATCAAGATGGAATCTATCTACCTCGGTGGTAGAGGAGCAGCCCTATGATGATCATGAAAATCAAGTCCAGAAGTCCATGGCCATGGTAGAGTAAAATAATAGAAAGAATTTCTATTTAGATTTTCACATCGAACTTGAATCGAATGATTACATTATATGACAGAGACTAGGGTTTGACGAGTCACCTTAACCCTAATCTGATCGGAACTCAAGATAGAAGAACTTAATCACACAAGTAGCTGCACCAAGAGGTTCGCATTCAGCTCTGATGGGTTGCCACCATATACTGCTAGGTGTCACTGATGAATTTTGGGAACAATTAGAATGATTTAGATGATCGATCATTCTAGCTGTTCGAATCAGAAAAGTTCTGATCTATCGAAAGGAGTTTTGATGATATCGATGATAGAGATCATGATATATTCCATTACCATATAGAACTGAACCTAACTGGATCACACAAACAAGGGTTTGAATCTGGTAATCATCAATTGAACTGATCTAGTTCAATTGATCTAAATGAGATTCAATTAGGTTCAAGAAAATCGTGCTAGCACTCGATTGAACCTAACGTTCTTCTTTTGCTATCACAAATAAGTTATCCTGACTGAGCCAAAGGAGTTTATGCTCAATCAGAGGCCTTCATATGGTCTGACTGGAGGTTGTCTAAGTCAGAAAAGATTATCTTATTTTATAGGATATTACCTGCCATTTTTGGTCATCTGCCATTTCTCGTTCTTTGACTTTGGTCAAAAGTTTACCTTTAACTAGTCAAATGTTGACCATTAACACTTTGACTTCTATCCACGTGTCACGCACCTATTGAAGAGCTGGTAGGGGCCTGTCCCCCTATCAGAACCTGGCAAGAAAGAGGGTGCACGCCACCCTTGGCGTGTGCCCAAGCTGGAGGCACCCAGGAGTTCCTGTTGGACAGGGACTCCATCTCCTTTTTGGATTTCAATTAGAGTTCTCCTAAGAACCAACTTTGACTGATCTTAGGCACCCTCTAAGGAGGAATCCAGGAGACTCTATTTCCACCAATTAGATTTAGATCTGATTTCACAAAGAGTTATGATTGGTTGGGAAGAAGAAAAGTTGAATCACAGTTAGTCTATAAATAAGACCCTGCGCCCAACTCAAAGAGGTATCTGAATTAATTAAGATCTCCACGCCCCAAGGCCTTTTCTCCTCTTCTCCTCCACGCCAAAGCATCTTCTCCCCCTCCTCTCCACATCCAAAAGGGTTTTGGACCTTGGTTGGTGCAATCTAGACAAGAGAAAGGCGAGTGAAAGCTAGAAGGCTGCGTTGTTGCAAAGGACGACTGCTGATCTTCAAAATGAGTTTTGAAGATCCTCCAGATCAGATTTAGATTTGATTTCTAGAGACGTGATAGAGAAGAAGAGGATCTCCAGATTCAATCCGAGTGGATACCGATAGATACCAAGCACTTGCGTGGCTTGATCTAGAACCTTCCGCTGCTTATAGGATCATCAATGGGTAATAGGATTATCCACTTCAAGGTAAATTAAATTTAATTTAATTTATCTAATTTTATTTTAATTTCTAAAATAATAATAATCAAATTTAAAATATCTTAGATCAGATCTAGATTGAAGAAAAAAATTTTAAAATATATCTCTTGATCTGATCAGATCTGAATAAACCTGATCCGAAAAATCAGATTTTTTCTTCAACTGGTATCAGAGCCAAGATTCTAAAAATATTTAGATCTATTTTTAAATTTATTTTAATTAAAAAAATAAGTAATTTTAGATATCACATGAGATATGATCAGATCTGAAATCAAAAAAAATTAAAATTAAATGATTTGGATCTAAGATTAGAAAATATGCATGACTAGTTCTAAAATAGAATAGTTCTACAGAATAGTCTTGTACGTTTTTAATTTAATTTAATTAAATTATATTTTAGATTAATTTATTTACTATTTTTTAATATTATAATGGTTATAATAATATCTAAAAAATAGTAAATAAAATTATTTAATTTTTAAATATCATATGAGATATGATTGATGCATGTCTAGACTAGTTGTAGAATAGTTCTACATAATTATCTAGATTAAAATTTATTTTGATTAGATCAATTTAAATCTGATTTTTTAGATTATTATGAGATAATTTAGATCTAAAAATATGCATGATTTGATACATGAGATGTATGCAAAATATGTCATGATTAGATCTAATTTGTATATGAGATATATGATATAGATCTAAAACTGTTTTGTAGTATTGCATGTTCCTGATTAAGGCGTTCCTCTTGACCGTCCGGTCATAAGAATGAAGAAGGATTTAAAGGCCCTCTCCTTCCATCCGATGGGGCATTCTTATGACATGTAGGGGTGCTGCGCGTTCGTTCTTAATCAGAAATCCAAAACTTACTTTCTGCAAAACCCTAGATCCTGAAACCCTAGGATTTATTGTGCATATTTTGTTTATGAACCCTACTTAATTAAAAATTAAGATTATGGAATATTAATTAGATCTAAAATTAAGAATTTTAGATCTAAGACATATTCATAATACTGGGTTTGGGCTTGGGTAGCTCAATTAGGTCTAAGCGGTTGATCAAACCGAATCAAGAGTTGGTTAGAGGGGATCAACAATGCTTAAATTAACCATCCTAATAGGATTAAGTCTGGGTCAAGATCGAGTCACGATCAAGCAAGACCTAATTTAAGACTCAGAGGTTAGAGTCTGGATTTGTAGGCTAACCCAATTGGTTCTGACTCAATAATTTGGTGTCTAAGGTAAGTTTGGCACATACGATCAACTGATTTTTAATTGAAAGCTACTCGATCTGAATGCGTTCTTGTAGTGGTGGAGCCGACGGTCAGGTCAACTAAGGAAGAAGGAGTAGGTGGGGTAGGTGGCGAAGCAGGCAGACGAGCCGGTTAGGAAAAGAGAAGGGGGAGGTGGCGGGGCCGATCGTCAGAGAAGAAGGGGGAGGTGGGGGAGGTGGCGGAGCCGACGGCTAGGCCGACTGAAGAAGAAGGGGCAGGCAGGGGAGGTGGCGGAGCCAGCAATCCGGTTGATTAGGGAAGAAGGTGGAGAGGGGAGGGGTCTCATCGATGGCGGAGAGGAGGGAGAGAGAGAGAGCTCGAAGAAAATGAATTGGAGGATAGGATTTGAAAAAAATAACCTAACCTATGGCAGTGATTTTTGAACCGTGCCATGGGTCTACAACAACAGTTACTGAAAATCACTGCCATAGGTCTATGGCAACGATTTTCAGTAACCGCTGTCGTATGTCGGTAATTAATTTTTTTATTTTTTTAAATATTATATAATTCTAAAATTTAATGTCCATCTTCACTATTTATTATTTAAATAATTATCATTAGAGTGTTGTTAAAAAAAATCATCTCAATTCGATAGCCCTAGCTTCATCAATCAGTAAAATTCGATTTCGATGATAATGAATGGCGATATAATGATCTGATAGATGGAGACTATCGATAGACCCAAAAATCTATAACGATGATCTTGGTGCCATTTGTATCATATTATCAAAATTTTACTTTAATCAAATATTGTTATCATGGTCAATTTAGTATGGGATGATTTTGATCGTTAAATAAGAAATGAGTGATCAGAGGACCAAACGACATCTAATTATAACATAATTTTTTAGATAAATGATCTTGACTAATATTTTAATTATTTTTATGATGGTGATTATAAAATTTAAATTATAGATCTAAGAATGATCCAAAACTATATGTCACTCGATACCTGTTCTTAAACTTCTTTGGTAATTATGCTCGTGCTTTTGCAAGATCTACTTAATATGAATAGTTCATATAGAAATAATTTAAATTTTATAATCATCATCGTATAAAATGATTAAAATTATAGCCAAGATCATTTAACTAAAAAATTATTTCATAATCAGATGCCATTTGGTCTTTTGTTTACTAATTTTTTATTTAACAGCTAAAATTATCTCGTACTAAATTGATCATGATAACGATATTCGATTGAAGTAAAACTTTGATAGTATATTATAAACATCATCGAGATCATCATTATAGATTTTTAGATCTATCGATAGTTTTTATCTATCAGATCATCGTGCCATCATTTATGATCATCGAAATCAAATTTTATTGATCGATGAAGCTAGGACTATCGGATCGAGGTAATCTTTTATGATGACATTCTAATGATAATTATTAGGATAATGAAGATGAAGATAGGCATTAAATTTTAGAATTATATAATATTTAAAAAAATTAAAAAAATATAGTAGCAGTTATACAGAACCACTGCTATAGACTCAACCTATGGTAGCGGTTCTATTTAACCGCTGCTATAGGTCCAGTCTATTATAGTGGTTATAGTTAACCGTCATCATAGGTCTGACTTGTGGTAGATCTATAGCAGTGATTGATTAACCACTGCCATAGATCGGACCTATGACAGTGGTTATTATAAACCACTGCTATAGATTGAACTTATGACAGTGGTTAATCAAAATCGCTATTATAGGTCCAACATATAGTAGTGGTTATAGAGAACCATTGCTATAAATCGATCTATGGTAGTGGTTTAGTACAACCGCTACCATAGATTCAATCTATGGTAGTGGTTTTGTATAACCACTGTCGTAGATTCTATGGTAATGATTTTCGAAACCACTACAATAGTATGTACTACCTAGTCCTATTCTGTAGTAGTGTTGGTCCTTTGCTTCCTTCTTCTATCCATGACTGAAAGAATTATTTTTTTTTTGTTTCTTCTAATGTCCCTTGGGGTTTCAATCATACTTGGAGTAAACCCTGGCTCAAATGGAACTTCAATAATCAAGTTTTACCTAAAAATAAAGAGGCTTTTAAAGAGCTACAAGGTATGAAGGTTTCCAAGCTTAGCTAGTTGGTGATGGATCAGTCATTATTCGACTCCGACATCAGTTAGATCTCTCCCTAGGGTGAGTTTGTCTTTAGGATTCCTTCAAATTTTTGTGCATAAATGTATTTCTCTAATTAACATTTTTTTCTTTTATTATGGCAGCACTTATGAGGTTCGATCTTAAGAGGATGGTGGAGTAGAAGAAGAGAAAACAAGAGCCCTCCAGCCTTGCTCCTGTGAAAAGAGAGAAGAAAAGAGAAACTACCACTCCCATATTGGCATCTCTCCAATCTACCCTAGCTTTGTTCTGAGACTACTGGTGATTAATACAACCCCCATCAATGCAATCCCTATACTTGCATCACCTCCAATCTTTCATAGACATTAGCAATCTACTGAGGTGGTCCGTCAACCTCCCAAGGAGCTGTTGGTCTATCTGAAATTGGGCCCATCTTCTGCACCATCAACTGCACCGACCTCCACATCTACCCATCAATCTCGCCCTCCAAAGGATTGAAAGTTTTTAAGGTCAATCCACCATTGACCTCCATTGAAAAGCTTGACTTTGCTCAAGCCTTCTTGCAAGACACACCAAGGCTCGGCAGGGACCTATTGTGTGCTATGATGCCGTAGCAAAACTTGAACTTCTGCAGGAGGGATCTCAAGCTAGAGGAGCTAATTAACTATAGCTTCAATAGCATTTTGGATGTTTTTTTTTATGTCAGTTTATTACCAACTTGACATTGTTTTTTTTGTTTTTCAATCCATCATGTTCTTCAGGCTCATCACTGAGCACATAGCATGGTTTTTTGAAAATAAAAAGGCTATGGATGAGGTGGTGCAGTCTGTGAAAGACTGTAAAAAAGTGATGGAAGAGAAAGCCATAAAAGAGGCCAAGATCGCTGAAGAGTTGATGAAACAACTCCAACAGAAATTGGCCACTATTGCCTAGGTATGGCTATCCAAAAGGGGGAATGAATTGGATATTTCAAAAACTAAATGACTAATGTGAAGATTTAAATGATTTAAACTAAGTAATATGTACATAATAAATAATATAATCTTAAATGTAAAGAGCAATAAAAAGATAAAAGATATAAAGAATAATAATAATAAGTACAAGCATAAATATACAAATATTATAATGGTTCGATGCTAAACTTAGCACCTACGTCCATTTTTCAAGTATACCACTTGAAAATTCAACTATAATTCACAACTAGAATTGCAGTTTAATTATTTTTCAGCTCATAATTAACCCAATTGATTTTTCTTAGCTTACCAATCAAAACCATACAAGATTAATTTTCAAGCTCATAATTAACTCAGTTGGTTTTCTCCGGATCACTAACCAAAATCTCACAAATGATTATTTTTCTCCGAACTAACAATCAACCCTAATTGATTTTAATCTTGGCTTATCAATCAAACCACTACAAACATCCAACTCAAGATTTGGACCAACCCAAGTTTCTCATTCCAAAAAATATGAAATAAAATATAAAAATATAAAAATTAAATTTAAAAAAATAAAAATTCTTTGAAGAATAAGAAGTTCGAATGATGATAGTTAAATGCTTAACTTCTTTTTGAATGCTTGAGTGATGGTGAGTCTTCTTGATTTTTGACTTGATTACTTTTTTACTTTAATTTACTCTTGCTCTCACTTGCTTGAGGATGATTTATAGTGAAAGGATAAAGAATAACTCTAAAAATAACTCTTCTTCTCTTTTCAACTCACTCCTTTTGATTTCTCAATGGATACTCAATAAATTACTCCAAAAGCTATATCTAATGCTCCAAAGATTTTTGTATATATCCTTGAGATTTTCTATCATTTTAATTTATTTAGGAGATCTTCAGTGATCTAGCAATTAGAAATAAGAAAATAGCCATTGGAAGGCATATGAGACAAAAAGACTATAAATCTATAAAATTAGCCATTATAATGAACTTAGTCAACTAAATTTTTTTGGGTCAACTAAATCTTAGTCTGCTCAATCGGACTTAGTCTGCTTAAGTGAATAAAGTTTGAAAATCTACCTTTCTATCATGCTATTATTCTCTGAGACTAAGTCGACTAATTTTTTGACTTAGTCGACTAAGTCTCCTAGATTCTAAATTTTGATTTTTCCATACTTTTTATCTTTTGTTGTTCTTTGAGACTGAGTTGACTAACTCCAGCTTAGTCGACTAAGTCTACGTGCCATGCACGATCTTCAATTTCATTTGTAGGTTAGACTTGCTTGCTAAACTTGATTTAATTCTCATTAACTATCTTTTTTAAGATATATCAATTCTAAATTTTCTTCAAAGATCTCTTGAGTGGTGGTACTCAATTTAATTGATAAAAATCACTTGAAATAAGATGAGCACTTGAAATTCAAACTACACATCCTCAAAAATAAAGTTAGACTTTATAACTCATACTCAAAATTCTTTGTCATCATCAAAATCAATCTTTAGATCAATAATCTCTTCTTTTTTGATGATGACAAAATTTTTGAGTATATACAAATAATATATAATGAGTTTCTAAATAATTACATATTTAAAAGATATGAAACCACTAAATAATAAAAACATACTTCATTCTAGTTAAGCTCAAGTATATACTCTATAATAACTTTTTTTATTTTTTGATAGCATCAAAAAGGATAACTCAAAAGGAAGTAATCAATAAAATTAATAAAGTAATTTTTTTTTAATAATTCAAAAATATTAAGCTCTTCCTTAATATTATAATCAATTAAGTTTAATTTTTATTCAAACATTGCTCTTCCTTACTATATGCCAAATTTCTTAGTTTCATTCCTTGCTTACTCTCGATACAACTAAATCAATTTTTATCCTTATTGAATTTTATATTTTATAATCAAATTAAAAATTATATTATAAAAAATATTACATTATAACAAGATTTTGATGTAATTTAATATATTAAATTTATTTTCTTCATTTACCAAATTTCTTCTTCTTATTGTTATTATAAGTATTTACTATAATTCAAGATACCAATTGAGTTTGAAAATATTTCTTTAAAAAATTCAGCTTAACAAATAAATATATCATTATTTTAAATTATTCTTAAACCAGTTTATAAATTAGTTTTATTCAATATATCTTCAATCATAATACTCAATCAAAATAACATCATCAAAATCAATAATATAAAACATTGAATTATTTGACATGCAATTGGCTAATACTCAAATCATGCATCAATATTTTAATATACTTTCTAATTAAATAATAGAAATAATTATCAATTTACTAAGACCAACTTATCTCCAAAAATTTTAACTCCTCTATCTTCCATTTTGTGCCTTGAGCATCAATAATTAAGGTGCCATTCTTTTTTGGATTAGAGGGATATCAAGCACATATGCACTAACAAAGATTAAGTATATTTTAGTACCCAAGCTAACTTGGATCCTTTGATGTTAGTATCAATGGATTCTTTTGAAATCCAAATTTGCTTAATCCTTATATTCTTGTATATATTAGCCCAACAATCAAATGATTTATGTCCAATTTTGTTGCATTTAAAGCATGTAATAAATTTCTTATCAAAATGATATTTATCAATAAAAATTTTTGAAGACCTTAGTTTTGCAAAGGAGTTGGCTTTAGATATTATATTTTGTTTATCCATTGATATATGCAAATTTTGTAAACTAATAAAAAAATTTATCTATAATTGATTCTAGTTTATTTATTTCATTTTTTAAAGTTTCATTCTTTTCTAATAATTTTTTTTGTTTAACTAGTAATTAATTCTTTTATTTACTATGGATTTTAATCTATCTACTTCTTTTTTGTAGACTCTCATTTTGTTTAATTAAGTTATCTTATTTAATTTGCAAATCTTTCTTATCTTCTTCTAATTTATCTTTATCTTTACTCAAATCTTGATTTTCTTTCTTAAGCTCTTTATTTCTTTTAGATAGCCTTTTAAAATTATTAAATAATTTAGAGAATGCATTATGCAATTCATCAAAAGCAAAATTATTAGATTGATTTAAGCTTACCTCTTCATTCTGAGTCATCAAATATAGATTTGTCTCTTCTTCACTTGAGAATGACTCTTTTTTAGAATTTGAGCTCTCACTACTTCTCGAATCAGCCAATATAGCTTTTCTTCTTAATTTTATTAAGCTTTTTTTTAGTGGTGGGTAGTTCTTTCTATATTTTCTAAATCAATTCTTTTCTTCTTTTTCTCTTCTTAGTTTAAAATTTTTCTTCTTTTTTATAAATTTCATGAACTTTCTTATAATCACCATTATTTTTTCATCATCTTTCAAATCCTCGGTAGAATTACTTGAACTTTTTTCAATGACTGATGACTTGAGTGTAAGGGTTCTCTTCTTCATCTCTTCCTCCTCCATGCTTTAGTTCATATGGAGCTCATGTGGCATGAGTAATCTGATTAACTCTTCCAAAATAAGCTTGCTGAGGTTCTTGGCTTCTTGGATTGCTGTTACTTTTACTTTCCAAGTCTTTAATAAGAATCTAAGAATTTTACATATAAGATCACTGTTAGAATTATCTTTTCCAAGACTCTTTAACTCATTTATAATTTTAGTAAATCTTGTAAACATATCATTTATTGTCTCATGAGATTTCTTTTTAAATAACTCATATTTATGAACCAACATGTTTATTTTAGATTCTTTGACTTGACATGTACCCTCATGGATCACTTCAAGTCTATCCCAAATCTTTTTTATAGATAAATATGCTGATATTCTACTGAATTCATTATAATATAATGCACAATATAGAATATTAATAGCTTTAGCATTTAATTGAGCTAGCTTTTTATCTAGCTTATTTCAATCTTTTTTAGATTTAGACACACACATATCATTGACAATCGTTATGGGTGTATGAGGATAATTGAGTATAACATTCCACATGTTGTAATCTTATACTTAAATAAAAATTCTCATCCTAGCTTTCTAATAAGTATAATTGGTACTATTGAAAAAAGGTCTAATGGTTGAGTGTGCTTCACCCAACAAAGAACCAAATGGGTCGGCCATAAGATCATTAACTCTAGAATAAAAAAAAATCAAAGCACCTGCTTTGATATCAATTATTGCCTAGGTATGGCTATCTAAGAGAGGGTGAATTGAGTATTTCAAAAACTAAATGACTAATATAAAGATTTGAATGATTTAAACTAAGTGATGTGCACACAATAAATAATATAATCTTGAATATAAAGAGCAATAGAAAGATAAAAGATGTAAAGACTAACAATAATAAGTACAAGCATAAATACATAAATTTTATAGTGGTTTGGTGTCAAACTCAGCACCTACATCTACTCTTCAAGTATACCACTTAAAAATTTAACTATAATTCATAACTAAAAATTATAGTCTAATTATTTTTTGGGCTCATAATTAAACTTAGTTGATTTTTCTTGGCCCACCAACCAAAACCATACATGATTATTTTTTGGGCTCATAATCAATCTAGTTGATTTTTTTTGGATCACCAATCAAAATCTCATAAGTGATTATTTTTCTCTGGACTAACAGTCAATCCCGATTGGTTTAAATCTTGACTTACCAATCAAACCACTACAAACGTCCAATTCAAGGCTTGGACCAACATAAATTTTTCATCCCAAGAAACTTGAAATAAAATATAAAATTATAAAGATTAAATTTAAAAAAATAAAAATTCTTTGAAGAATCGGAAGAAGTTCGAATGATGATAGTTGAACGCTTGACTTCTTCTTAAATGCTTGAGTGATGGTGAGTCTCCTTGATTCTTGACTTAATTACTTTCTCACTTCAATTCACTCTTGCTCTCACTTGCTTGAGAATAATTTATAGTGGAAGGATAAAGAATAACTTTAAAAATAACTCTTCTCTTTTCAGCTCACTTCTTTTGATCTTTCAATGAATACTTAATAAATCATTCTAAAAGTCCTATCCAATGCTCAAAAGGTTTTCTTATATATTCTTAAGATTTTTCGTCATTTTAATTCATTTAGTAGGTCTTTAGATTGTGATCTAGCTATTAGAAATAAGAAAATAGCCGTTGAAAGGTAGATGGGACAAAAAGACTATAAATCTATAAAACTAGCCATTACAGTAAATTTAGTCGACTAACTTTTTCTAAGTTGACTAAGTCTTAGTCTACTTAATCTAACTTAGTCTGTTAAGTAGATAAAGTTTGAAAATCTATCTTTCTATCCTACTGCTATTCTCTGGAATTGAGTTAACTAACTTTTTAACTTAGTCGACTACATCTCTTAGATTTTGAATTTTGATTTTTCTATCTTCTGTTGTCCTCTAAGATTAAGTTGACTAACTTCTGACTTAGTCGACCAAGTCTGCGTGCTAAACGTGCCATGAAATTTTTAACAGTCTTTCTTCTCTAATTTTATTTGTAGGCTAGACTTGCTTTCTAAATTTGATTTAATTTTTATTAATCATTTTTCTAAGATATATCAAGTCTATATTTTTTTTAAAAATCTCTTGAGTGGTGGTACTCAATTTTATTATAAAAATTATTTGGAACAAGGTAAGCACTTAGAATTTAAACTACACATTCTCAAAAATAAAGTTAGACTTTATAACCTATACTTAAAATTCTTTGTTATCATCAAAATTAATCTTTAGATCAATAACCATAATAAGAGAGAAAAAGAAAGCCTTAATGGATCATCAAAGGAAGGCCAACGAGGAGAAAAAGAGACTGCTGGAGCTACAGTAGGAGGTTTCTAGGATTCCCAAGCTGGAAGCCAAGATAAAGGTGTTAAGGAAAATATCTTAAGATTCGATCTATAATAAGTCTAGAATAAAATTTAGGATGATGAATGGAGTCCAACGAGCCAAAAAATAGTCCAAATGAAGTCTAGATGGAGAAGTTACGCGCGAAAGAAGGTTGGATTGGAACACCATGGCCCCCGGGCCTGTCGGAGGGGCCCATAGGTGGCGTCTGCACGGCCCAGACCGACAACATGCAGCAGCGCTGGGCCGGCCATGCATGTGAGTGCACACATGCTGCATTGGAGCAAGCAGTGTGGGCGCAGGCCATGCAAGCCCAGGCAGTGGAGCATGATCCATGGTGGACTGCCAACTCATGGGTGATGCATGGACTAATAGATGGTTTTCTATGCCATTTCACATGGCCATGATACTATTCCATAGACCAGTGGCGATCTGATGGGTCTAGTTTGAGCCAGTCGTGATCGAATGGCTGTAGGCTTGATTAGGCGTGATCAGGACTATTTTACACAATCCAACAGCCAAGGAGAGAGCCAATCATGATTGGATGGTTTAGAAGCAATCCAGACTTGATCAGGAGGCGTATACATGATCCGACGGTCCAAAAGAGAGTTGGTCATGATTGGATGATCCATAATTGATCTTGAATATGTTTGGGACTAGGTTTTCTACTAAAATACTATTTTTGAATTTTTGAAGTCTATATAACTTCGATTGATGAATCGTTTATTGCATCGAAAAGCTAATAACATCCTGAAGATGTCGAAAGATTTTTTAAGAGATTTTAGAGAGCTTTTATGAGGGTTTTAGGGCTCTTGTTGAGAGACTCTTATACAAGGATTGAGTAATAAGTTCTTCTTGTATTTGTTTATTTTTTATCTCTCATAGTGAAGTTTGCATGCCCCATAGAGATAGACCTTGGTCTAATCCATATACTTGATTGTGTATTGTCTCCTATCTTTTATTCTTCTTTCTTTCTTTTATGATATCCACACGTGATCGAGTACAACGTAAGTGGTATCAAGAAGGTCCTATAGTTGTGATGTCCTAGCTAAACTTTCATAATAATCGATATCAAAGTGAGTTGATATCCCAATAATTAGTATCAAAATCAGACAATACTAGTGCACGTGGTTGTCTAGATCATGAGGATGTTGATCAAGATCAAAAAAGATGGAGAAGATAAGCACAAACAAGATGAAAATCAACCGATTCAATAGAAAGAATAATTTCTTCTCATGGCAAGCAAGAGTGAAGGACGTGCTCATCTAACATGGATTGATCGATACTCTTTTGAATGAAAAAAATCCAGACATCATAGAGGAGAGGACCTGAGAGTGACTATAGATGCAAACAGTGAGTACTATCCGTATATATCTGATGGATGAGGTGGTGATCCATGTATTTGGCAAGATTTTTTCGATGGTGCTGTGGTCGAAGCTCGAGAAGTTGTACGTGATGAAGTCTCTTACCAATATCCTCTTTCTTTGGAGGTAGTTTTATCAACTATGAATGATCAAGGGACAAACCGTGTAGGAGGATCTCAGCCACTTTTAGAAGATTCTCACCGATCTTCTCAATGTAGATGAAAAGATTGAGGAGAAGACCAGAGCATTGATCTTGCTAGCATCATTTTTTTCTTTATATGAGTCATTGATGACTACTCTTCTAGTAGAAAAGAGCACCATCAAGATGGATGAGATCACTGCAGCGATTCTCTAGAATGAGATTATCAAAAGAGAGAACTCAACTTCGAGCTCAGATGGCGGCAGCTCAGCTTTGATAATTTTTGGAGGAGCAGGTGGCAGCAGACGGAGCAGTAGAAGACCGCGAGAAGGATGATCTAAATCCAAAATGAGGGATCTTAATAAGATCAGATGCTATCGATGTGATAAGTTGGGGCATCATGTCAGAGATTGCTTGGAGCTTAGGGATTGAACGAGAGCTACTGCAGTAACAACCAGTAGCGAGTCAAAAGATGATGTCCTAGTGATATCTGATGAGATATCTATTTTTTTTTAGTAGTGAATTTTAGATTCTACATGCATATATCATGTTTATTGTAGAGAGGAATAGTTTAACTTTCTAAAGAGCAGTGAGGATACTATTCATCTATCAGATGGATCAAGCTATGTAATTAGAGGCATCGGAATGGTCAGCTAGAGGACACATGATGGTATAGTGAAAAGATTGGGGGAGGTTCGATACATACCTTATTTTAGGTGGAATCTTATCTCATTGAGTAGACTGAATTCAAATAGCTATAGGTGGGTAGCTGGTGATGGAATCCTGAAAAGTTATATACGGTAATAAGATTATTCTGGAGAAAAAGAAGCGGATGAAAGGATATTACTATCTAGCATAAAGTTCGATGTGAGGTGGAGCTTCAGAAGCTAGAGGAAGCCCAATGCAAGGTGGAGCTCCAGGTGGAGGTGGATCAGGCATGAGATAAGAGATTCAAAAGGATGAGAGACGACGTTGCAGAGTGAAGTTTCTATTATCATAGGAGACTTTTTCAAATAGATCTCAGATCATAGTGGACACAGCCATTAACGAAAGTGAGATTGAGCAGCTTGGCTTAACTCCCATATTTGTCCATCTATGAGACAGCAGGCTTGCCTTAAAGCATGGGGATGAGATGGATCATAGGCTCTTAGAGATAGATAGAGGCCAAATATCAAGTTAAAATAAAGATTATTGAGAAAAATATCTTAAGATTCGATCCATAATAAGCCTAAAATAAGATTCAGAATGCCGAATGGACTCCAACAAACCTAAGAACAGTCCAAATGGAGTCCAAATGGAGAAGTTATGCATAAAAGAAGGTTGGAATGGGACAACACGACCCTCGGACCCATTGGAGGGGCCATTAGGTAGCACAGGACGGTGGAGGCATGGCCCAGGCTAGCAATGCATGGTGGTGTTGGGCCGACCATGCGCGCGCGGGAGCAGGCCGCATGGGCACAGGCCCAGGCAGCGGAGCACGGTCCACGATGGACCATCGGCTCATAGGTGATGCATGGACCAGTAGATGGTTTCCTATGCTATTTCACATAGTCCATGGTATTGTTTCATGGACCGATCATGATCCAATGACTTTGGTTTGAGCTGGTCACGATCGGATGCCTATGGGCTTGATTAGGCATGATCGGGACTATTTTGCATGATCTGATGGCCCAAAAGAAAGTCGATCATGATCGAACAGCTCTGAAGCAATCTGAGTTTGATCAATAGACTGTGTGATCTGATGGTCCAAGAGGGAGCTGGTCATGATCAAACGGTCCAGAATTGATGTCGGGTGTATTTGGGACTGCATGAGTTTTCTACTAAAATACTATTTTTAGATTTTTGAAGTCTATATAACTTCAATTGATGAATCATTTATTATATTAAAAAGTTGATGATATTTCAAAGGTGCTGAGAGGCTTCTTGAGAGATTTCAAAAAGTTTTTATGAGAGTTTTGAGGCTTCTTATTGAAAAACTTTTGTACAAGAGTTGAGTTGTAAGTTTTTCTTATATTTGTTTATTTTTTATCTCTTGTAGTGAAGTTTGCATGTTCCATAGAGATAGATCTTGATCTAATCCATATACTTAATTATGTATTATCTTTTATCTTTAATTTTTCTTTCTTTCTCTTGCAGTATCCATACGTGATCAAGTGCAATGCAAGTGGTATCAAGAATGTCCTATGGTTGTTGTGTCCTGACTAGACTTCTACAACAATCAATATTAGAATGAGTTGATACCCCAACAAAAGGAGCTGAAGGAGATGATATCTTCTCGGTATGATATAGGGGCCATCCAAGATAAGGCCCTCCTTATCTATCAGAGAGATGTGGAGTGGTTGAAGGCTATTATTGCCAGGACTATGGAGGATTACAAGTCATCTAAGGCCTTTTAGGAGAAGGTCACAGAGGCTTCAGAGGAAGTCTTTGACTGTGGGTTCAACAACTGTAAGAGTCTAGTCAGAAGATTTTTTCTGACTTGGATTTGAATGGTGTTACTCAAGAGGCCGCCCTCCCACTGATGTCAGAGACAGTTGCGCAACCGACGTTGGATGTGGCCTCTCTTACAGATGCACCTCAGCCTGCTCCCAGGGCAGTTTCTTAGCAACTCTCTCCTGCTCCTACTGAGATCCAGTCATCGAGATCATATTGGTATAGTCCCCAATCGGTGACCAGATGGCTATTTCTGTACAAGTTCCATAGGCGGATGCTTGATTTTTGTTATCCTTTTTTTTAGTCTGGTTTACCTATTTCTATATTAGCCCAGTTTGGGCTTTGTACAAACTTTTTCAAGTAATGAAAGACTTCTTTTTAGTTTCCCTTTGCTCAATATGTCGGATACCTCCGATCTGGGATTGCCCAATAGGGGCTAGAATGATTTTTATTCAAAAATCTTCTAAGTTATGCATAATATATGATAATTGACCATTAATCAGGTTCATATCGGTTGACCCTAGTCAGGTCATGATATGAATTATCTTAGAAAGAATATGCATGAAATCATATGTTCAATTAGAAGTTGAACTTTTAATTTAAATAAGGTAGAAATTTAGGGATACCTCTACTCAAATCCGGGTTTATTGGATCAATTTTTTCTTTCATGTCCAACTGGCTGCTTCCTAATTTTTTTCCTTTTTCCAAAGGGTCAAATAGCCAATATTTTTAGCCCTTGTTTGAACGTCTCAAGTGTGAACCTAAAATCCAAGAGTTATAATAAACCCTAGGAATCTAATCCATAGATCGGATATTCCACGATCTCGTTTGTGATGTCCGATCAAGAGATCTGATAGATCTTATCTATGCAGTCCAATCCGGAGATCGAGTATCTCACGATCTTGTCTATGAGGTCCAATCCAAATATTAGGTATCTCACATCTTGTCTATGAGGTCCAATTTGGAGATTGGGTGTCTCATAATCTTATTTATGAGGTCCAATTTTGAGATTGGATGTCTCATGATCTTGCCTATGAGGTCCAATCTGGAGATTGGATGTCCCACGACGTAGATTGTGAGATCCAATCTATAGATCGGGTGTCCCATGATGTAGTTTATGAGGTCCATCCATAAATCAGGTGTCTCACGATGTAGATTGTGAGGTCCAATCCATAGATCGGATTTCCCACAATGTAAATTATAAGGTCCAATTCATAGATCGGATGTCTCATGGTGTTGATTGTGAGGTCCAATCTATAGATCAGATGTCCCATGATGTAGATTATCCTTGTTTGGCTAGATAGTGTAGCCTCTCTTGGACAAACCTAATTTCACCCCTTCCTTGTTTGGCTGGACAGTGTAGTCTCTTAATTTTGGATAGATTTTTGGACCTATTCAGATTTTTACCAAAGTGGTCGAGAGATGGTCCGATAGTTTAAAATAAAAATGTATTTAGTAAGACAAAAAATCTAGAGCCTTTATTCGGGATTCATTAATGGTGTATTCTAAGATTCTCAGTATTCCATATTCTTAAAATATTCGAGCCATCTAAATTTTCAATCTTATATGCTCCTGGGCATATTACTTCAGTGATCCAATAAGACCCCTCCTAGTTTGGGGCAAGTTTTTCTTGCTCTTGGAGTCTTGAGATTTCAGCTCGGCAAAGAACCAAATCACCCTTGTGAAAGATTTTCAGCTTTACCCAGGCATTATAATATCTAGCCATCCTTTGCTTGTAAGTTGCCATGCGAATGTGAGCCCTCTTCCTGATTTCTTCAAACAAGTCGAGATCGGTTCTCAACCAATCTGAGTTGCATTCTTCATAAAAATTTTCTACTCCTAGCACTGGAAGGCCGATTTTCATGGGTATTACTACCTTTGCCCCAAGTGTAAGCTTAAAAGATATATTTTCAATCAGTCATCTGGGAGTAGTTCTGTATGCCTAGAGAATATTATATAGTTTATCTATCCAGAGATCTTTGGCTTCAGTGAGCCTAGCTTTCAAGCCTTTGAGTATTGTCTGATTCATAACCTTGGCTTCTCTATTTGATTGTGGTGCCCCACTGAAGTTAGCCTATGGTCGATGTGCAACTCAAAATAAAATTTCTTAAATTTTGGATTATCGAATTGCTTCCCGTTATTGGTAATAATCATCCAGGGTAAACCAAAATGATAAATAATTGACTTTCAGATAAAGTCTCACATCTTTGTCTTTGTGATTTATGCCAATAATTCAGCCTCCACTTATTTGCTAAAGTAATCAATGGCCACTACTAAAATTTTTTTTTGTCCTATTACCATAGAGAACAGTCCAAGAATATGCATCCTCCAAATGGCAAAAGGCCAAGAAGCCATAATTGATATGAGCTCAGCAGCTTGCTAATGCTAGATATTTGCATATCTTTGGTATTGGCCATACTTATTAACGAGGTCAACAAAATCTTTTTGAATAGTTGGCCAATAATAATCCTGTCATATTACTTTGTATGCCAATGACTTGCTCCATAAGTTATTGTCATAAATTTCCTCATAAACCTCTCAAAGAGCATAATCAGCTTCTGAGAGTCTCAGACATCGGAGCAACGGGAAAGAGAATAATATTTTGCACAATCTTCTATTTAGAATGATGTACCACGAGGCTTGCCTTTTGATTTTTCTTACTTCAGCAAGATCATTAGGCAATATTCCCTATCTAAATAATTCATCAAAGAATCTATCTAGCTAGGTTCATGATTTACTTGAGTAATCATTAGAACTTTTGTGCTGGGTTTGTCAAGGACTTTAATGAATATTTTTTAGTTGAGCTCGAAAAATCTCGATGTAGCCAAATATGATAGCACATCAACTCGAGAATTTTTTGACCTCGGTATTTGAGTGATCTCAAGGTCATCGAAGCTTTTCAATAATTCTTTTATATTATACAAATATTAAGACATAACAAAATCTTTAGCTTCGAATTGATCTTGTACCTGTTCGACAATAAGCTAGAAGTTTGTAAAAATCTTGAGCTTTTTGATATTAAGCTCTTTTGCCATTCTAATTCCTACGCTGAGGGCTTCATATTCGACGTTGTTATTGGAAGCCTTAAAATTGAATCTCAAAGCATGCTCGATGATAGCTCTTTTTGGGCTAGCCAAGATTAAGCCAGTTCTTCTCCATAGGCATTAGAGGCTCCATCCACATGCAGAAGCCAATAAAATTTCCCAATAGCTTCTTCCAGGATTTTTGATGCCAATTTCTCTTTAGGTATAGAATACTCTACCATGAAGTCAACCAATATTTGAGCCTTCATAGAAGGTCTGGATCGATAATGGATATCATATTCATTGAGTTCAATGACCCATTTAGCCGGTCGATTAAATGTGTCAGGTCGTTGAACAATCGATCTCAATAGTTAATCTATCAAGACTATGATAGAGTGGGCTTAAAATATGGTTGGAACCATTTGGCTATCATGATCAGGAAATATATCATTTTTTTGATCTTAGAATACCGAGCTTTCTTATCCCACAATAATTTACTAGTGTAGTAGATTGGTTTGTGTGTCCTTGCATCATCTTGGACTAGAACTGAGCTAATAGCATTAGATAAAACAAATAAATATATGAATAAATTCTTACCTTCAATTGGATTTGATAACAATGGGACTAAACCAAGGTACAACTTGAGCTTGTCAAAGATAGATTGACATTTCTCTGACCACTTAAAATCTTTGATTTCTTTCAAAATTTTAAAGAATGGGAGGCACTTCTCAGCTGACCTAGATATGAACCTGTTGACTGATGCTACTCGTCTGGTAAGCCATTGTACTTCTTTCAGAGTGCTTAGGGGCATCATTTCAAGTAGCGCTTGAATTTTTTTGGGGTTGGCTTCTATCCCCCTCTGGATCAGAAGAAAGCCGAAGAACTTTTTGGTCGTTACTTCAAAAGCATACTTATTAGGGTTAAGCTTCATCTGGTATTTACATAGCTCTCCAAATGCTTCTTCTAGGTAGATAATGTGTCGATCTTTCTCTATACTTTTTACTAGCATGTCATCAACGTATACTTACATGTTGCATATCGATTTGATGTTTGAACACTTTGTTGATCAGATGCTGGTAAGTAGCACCTACATTTTCCAAACCAAAAAAAATATTTTATAATAATACAAATCTTTATTGATGATAGAAGCTATGTTTTCATCATCTTTAGGGGCCATTCTGATTTGGTTGTAGCTAAAAAAGGCATCCATGAAGCTTAATAGCTTGTACTCTAAGGTTGCATCGATCAATTGATCAATTTTTGATAGAGAGAAGCTACAATTAAGGCAAGCTTTGTTGAGATCAGTATAATTGATGTAGATCCTCCATTTACTATTCGCCTTTTTGACCATAACAACATTGGCTATCCAGTTTGGGTATTGCACTTTTATGATGAATCATGCCTTCAGAAGCTTATCGACTTTCTCACCTATTGCTTTTTGTCTTTCAAAGAGCGAAACTTCTTTTCTTCTATTTCATTGATCAGTATTTGGAATCAATATTTAGTTTATGCATGATGATGTCAACAAAAATTTTAGGTATATCCAAAGTTGATCATGCGAATACATCAGCATTTCATTGAAGGAAAGAAATTAACTTGTCCCTAAGGTCGATATTTAATTGGTTTTCTATCTGAATAGTTTTTTCTAGGTCTTCATCTAGTGGGACGGTGATGAGCGGTTCAGCTGATTCACCTTGACTTTTTCTGTTCTCATCCTTTTGCTCTTGGTTAGGAACTTCAATTGGTGGGGCTTTGATAGGCCTTTTCATCTTTGAAGTTATCAAAAAATATTGTATAGCCATCATCTAATCTCCATGCATTCCTTCAGTGCTATATTTGGTTGAAAATCATACTAGCAGGTGGTAAGTCGATACCATCGCTTTAAGGGCTTTGAGCTTAGGCCGGCCAAGGATGGCATTGTATGCAAATGGTATCTTGATGACTAAAAATGTAAATTGTATGGTTGATTGGTATAGTTCTTTTTCCACAGTGACTGGTAGCATGATTTGTCCTTCAATAGCTACTGAGTCATTTGAAAACCCAATCACCAGGGCACCAACCTGTCTCAATTTACTTAGAATATGTATTTTTAAAAGAGTATCATAGAATAACACGTCTGTTAAGCTTTCATTATTCACTAATTTTTTTTATATCATAATTTGCTATTATCATAGAAACGATAACAATATCATTATGGAGTGTTTGAACCCCTTGGACATCATCATGAGAGAAGGATACAACATCATCAGAGCATTATTTCTTTGGGAAAGGACTTCTGGATGCCCCCTGAGGTCCGCTGCCCTATAAGATCACGTTAATGACCCAAGCGGTCAGTCAATTGCACTCAGCAGTGTCGTTGGGCTTTTGGCGCTGCTCCAGAGGCTAATTCATCTGATCTCTAATGTATTTGCCGAGATAACCTCAATAAATTAGTGCTTTAATATCATCCTTGAGCTGGTGACACTCTTTAGTATCATGCCCATGGTCTCGATGGAAATGACAAAACTTGCTTTTGTCCCTCTTAGTAGATGGGGCTTTCATGGGATTAGGGCAATAAAGGTATTCTTGATTTTCAAGCTCCATCAAGATCTGAGCCCGAGGGGCGGACAGGGAGGCATAGCTATCAAACTTCCAAGGTGGGCTTCGGGATCTTGGATTTTTCTAAGATTGCTCACTAGTGTTCCCCTAGTTCCCATGTTCCTCCTCATGGGACTGCTTCTTCTCTTCTTTATTTTTCTTCTCCTTCTTGTTTAGCTTTTTTTTTTCTCTGCATGGGCATACTTCCTTATCAGGGTTAACATTCACTTATAGTTTTCTGAAAAATTCTTGTTGAGGGAGAAAGTCAGATGGTAACTCTTGAGTCCTTGCTTCAAGGCATACATGGTGATGGACTCATTAAAATCTTTTACTTTCAGTATGGCCACATTAAAATGAATCATATATTTATGAAGGAACTCACCCTCCTACTGAATTACGGAGAAAAGGCTATCCATGTGCTTCAAACGAAGATGATTGCTTCCAAAATAGGCTACAAAGAGCCTATCCAATTGATTAAAAGAAAAATAGATCCCGGGTGGAGTCCAGAGAAAGATATTCTTGCAGACTTCTTGAGAGTAATGGAAAAGGCCATGCAAAGAAGGGCATTTGATGAAGGGCATTTGACACTCCTTGAAGCCTCTTGACTTCTTTGTATCCCTCAAGATGGTCATAAGGATCTGTGGAGCCATCAAATGGCTACAACGCAGGCATTTTGAATCGGGAAGGAACCAGCTTATTCAGTATTTCGGCAGAAAAAGGAGATGTAAGATAGAAATCCTTTTTGCTTTGAGAAAGACCTCCAAGCTATACCTTCTTCAGCTTTTTCTCAAGATCTTGAAGCTACTACTCAAGATCTTCCTCCCATTGCAGCTTTTTGCTGTAGGGAGTTGATTCTGCTTTGTAGGAGTGCTTTTCTTGGTCAAGAAAATGCTCATGGTGGAATTTTTGTGGGGTCGGAAGGTGGCTATGTCATGACACAACTTCTTGGGGAGCAGATTCTTGTCATTGCTCTGCTGTTTGTTGGAGTTATTATATAGCATTGGTAAGGGCCTGGACCTGTTGCACCAAGAGATTGAATTACTATGAAATGATCATTGTCGAAAGATGGGGTTGGGCCACCTTTGGAAGAACTCATAGAGAAGATGGAGCTAGATTCTATGCCTTCTTCACCATTTTCATAATATTCAGGTAAATTATTCTTCTTCTAGCACCAATCTATTACAGCAAGGCTTCAAGTCACTGAAAAAGATACGTACTAGAGAGCCGATCTGGAGTTAAATCGATATGAATCATGGACCAACCTGTAAGAAAAGTTCTAAGAATCGATATAGTATCCTCCAACTTAGGATCCTTCGATGCTTAAGTCAGCTGAGGCCTTGAGAATAGATGGTGAAAATAGAAGGCTAGAAAGCAAGAAAAGAGGATTTAAGTGAAAGAGGGATCGATCTTCTTTTAATGAAAAAGTCGAAAGTAGATTTCAATAGAATATTGATTCTAGAAATCTTGTGCTTAAACTTACCTTCAGGAAGGATACCCTATCTCTCTATTTATAGAGGAATTTGCTTAGGCCTTAAAAAAAATTGCTAGGTTATTAATTTGTTATAACAGAGCAGCCAGCTGAATGATGACTGTAGGCCATTTGCTTGAGTAGCAATTAGCTGTGATATGGCTGGAGGATAGCTTTGATTTGATTGGAGAGCAACTGGTGCTCAATCGATCTTTGATTGTATTGAGGTCAGTGT
Source organism: Cocos nucifera (assembly GCA_006176705.1). NCBI lineage: Eukaryota > Viridiplantae > Streptophyta > Magnoliopsida > Arecales > Arecaceae > Cocos > Cocos nucifera. The sequence goes on along the minus strand of QRFJ01000139.1, from coordinate 1,310,544 downwards.
TTTACTGGTCTCATTGGTATAGCAAGATCGGTATTTGACCGATCTTGGCAAGATAGAGTTGGATGGTATTTATTCTTACTGTATTGGCGATGTCGATTTTTTGCCGATCTCGATATGATAAGCTGGCAGTAATGATAAAGTAAAACCGATCTCGGGCTCAACTATTGAGCAAATTACTATTACTGTTGAGATCGATAAAAATTCGATCTTTGATGGAAAGGCTACGGATAGGAAGGCCACTAGTTCTCGAGGTTGTGAATTACTGATCTCACCCCGTATGGCCAATCGCAAGTTGGTTGAAGACTGATCTTAATTTATGGTGAAAAATCTAGATATAGTTAAGGATGGTGATTGTCGGTTTGGCTGGTATAGTTGGTGTATTACCGATCTGGATCGACTGTTATAGCAATATGCCATACTTAGCTCTGGTATGGATTATTTTGAGTTTTGGATTAATATTTTACTGATCTAGAGCTAATAGTCATCATCATATTTTTAATAGTAACTTGGATCAATAATTTTTCTAATATTGTCATGTGGCTAGTGATGATTGTCTGTACCAATAATCCTCAATATTCATATTTACATCATTTCCTTTTAACCCAAGGGATGTCAATGCTAGTGAAGTGGAAGGCAAGGACAGATTATCTATGGTAATGGTTGGTAGGATTTGCTTGTTTACTTTTTATTTATTCATATTAAAAGTATAAATGAAAAAACAAGAGTGAAATTAAAGGGATTCTGATCTTATAACTACTGTTTGCTTATGACATTGTTTTCTCGAAAAGTTAAGAGAATAATGCCTAAATAGTTGTCCTATCTTATTTTACAAGCTCCCTGATTGGCAAAATTAGATAGGCATTTTTGCACCATATAAATCACTGAATATTATTAATACAATATATCTATGCATTGCATGTGCATAACAAAAACTTTCCTAAGAATCAGATTTCAATTCCAAGTGGGCTATAACAATATATATGAGGACTAAAATTCTGAGTTATTATAAAATATAATTTATACATAATAGTGGTGCATAAGTGGAGTTAAACATATCAAAGTGGTGCATGAATGGGTCAAATATGCCATTAAAGTGGCCTACATGATGGACAGACTCTTGGTTAATAGAGAATTAATCTAACCTAAATATCTAGGTGGTGCTTTGGAGAGAGAAGGTGTTTGAAATCGGAATGAAAATGGATGATTCCTATTCCAACTGCTTGATTGAGAGGAGTTTTATTCCGATTCTGATTTTAGGATAGAATAGAAATGACTTAATTTACCTAAAATTCAATCTCTATTTTTTTCTATAGATTCAAATTTTTATTTTTATTTTCATTTTGATTCTGATTCCGATAATGAATCAAACATTTTAGAGGATTAGGACACTCCAATTTTGATTTCAATCCATTTCAATTTTCATTCCGATTTTGAGTTCAATCACGAATCAAGCACCCTCTTAATTTATTCATCTATCAGTAAGATGATTCTAAAAAAATAAATTTAAACATCAATATTTCATATCATAAGGCTACTATCTATTATCATAATGATCATGCTCATATTCAAATAAAAGCCACGGTATCTACACAAGAGAGGGGCAAATGGGGTAAAAGGGGACGGTCGGGTGGGGGGAGAGAGAGAGAGAGAGAGAGAGAGGCAAATTGGGGCCAAAGGGCACGGTCGGAGCACCTGAGAGAAGAGAGAGAGAGAGAGAGAGAGAGAGAGAGGCAAATTGGGGCCAAAGGACACGGTCGGAGCACCTGAGCTCTTAGCTTCTCTGCTCCGGTTCCCCATGATAAACCCTCGTAATTTTCTCGATTCCGTTGCTAATCTGCCGCTGGCTTCCCTTGACGAGGTTGCTTTCCAACTCCTCCAATCAATAGCCAAACAAGCCAAAATAGAAGGCTCCCTCGTAATTTCACTGATGCTGCCAATTAAATAGAAACAATGGGACCCATGGACAGCTTCTATTGACCAAAACACCCTTTATATTTATTATATATAAGAGAATTGATTTGGCAAACTGGCATGAACAGTTTTCTTTAATGCATGAAGCAGAGAAAAATTAGAAACCGTGCTGTTTTGGAAGTAGGTGTATGAATTATTTTTCATTATAATTATTTTACCAATGTACAATAATTTTAAGGACCCAAATTTTTTTCGAATTTTTTTAAATTATCAAATTTTTTTTTTTTTATCTTTACCAATGTCCAAAAAAAATCTAAATGTAACACAAAAATTTTATGCACTTATCTCTTTTTTTTTTTCCACATATAAAATTTATTAAGACCGAGCTGAAGCGTGTACGTAAAAGACTGACTTAATTCTTATCCTATTTAGTTGATGATTTTCTGTTAGCCTTCGCGAAGGAGAGGGCTATTATTTAAAACTACATTAATGCCCATGAAACGATTACTCATTGAAGGAAGACTAATAATTAAAAGATTATATGCAAGTTAGATTTTGAGAAGATTTTTGATAAAATAAATTGAAACTTCTTATTTGAAGTCCTCTAAACTTGAAGTTTTCCTACCAAGTAGATTAACCGGATACACGATGTCTGTTTGACATAGCATCCATAGCTCATCTTGTGAATGATAGACTTGGGAACCGAATCAAATGCAGATAGGGTTTTCAGTAAGGTAATCCTATCTCACCATCCCTTTTCATATTAATCACTAATGTCTCGTCTACGCTTCTTTCGCATGCTGGCACTTTTGGTCGTATTGAAGGTATTGGACATGGTAGAGAGTTCAATGGCATGAACGGACTATAATTTGCAAATGACATGCTTCTTTATAAAGAAACCTTGTTGGTAGTGAGAGCTTTACTTTTGGCATGTGAAGGTTTATCTGAGCTAAGAATCAATTTCCATAGATGTTTTATAATATGAACATGAAAGATTTAGAAGCAGAAATATTTGCATCTACGATGAACTGTAGAATTGGCTCGCACCTATTTAGCTATTCGGGTCTTCATTTTGGTGACAAAAAAATCCCCAAGCAGATGTGGATGCCACTTTTGGGGAAGATTATCTCGAGATTGGCCTTGTGGAAAGGGAGATTTTTTTCTTGGGAGGTAGACTCACGTTAATAAAATCTGTACTTACTCTGCCTTTCTATTACATGTCGGATTAAACTACCAAAATGATTTCTGATTATAATTGATAAAATGAGGTGTGCTTTTCTTTAGAAGGAAAAGAATATATGGTCAGCAGATTTTATTGTTTGCTTGACTGGGATGTTGTCTAAGATGAGGGAAGATTAAGGATTAAAAATATTAAAACAAATGAATCTTGCGCTTCCCATCAAATAGGTTTGGAAATTCACTTTGGGATCTAAGTCTCCATGATGGAAAAGGAACAAAAGAGCTTACCATATCATGAAGAAATTTGGAATGTGAGTGAAAAAAATCATAAAAGATGTATATTTATTTATTTATTTATGTATTTTGGTAAGAACAAAAGAAAGGGAAAGAGATGGGGACCTAATCTTATTCTGCGTAGCGATCCTCGACCATTAAGATCCTCTTTCATTAGGGAATGTTCGATACGCTGCATATCTTTTTTATTTAAAAGTGAGTACATCATCCTAATGTCTAAGTTGAGTAATAGATGGACTAAATGCCGCTTTCATGAAGTAGACATGAAATTGAACATCCAATTTCGTATTTAATCAATGTCTATATGTTAAGAATTCGAGTTATCTTTGTGAAAATTAAGACTTATTTACCGTCCGATCGGCAAGATGCACATCTGTTTGGAAGGATAGAAGTAAACATCTAGGGGTCTTTTGGGTTGGGAGATGGATCAAACGTTCACTCCTGGGAGATCTAGTTTCCATCCTATCGTGTGAAAGAGACGATCTTAACCTGAAAAAGCAAGGCATCCATCACTACCACGTGGATGGGAAGAGGCATCGTGTGTTTCGAGATTGGGATAAAAAGCCACTTAAAAATAATCCCTACGGATATAATGTTACTTTCATTGTTAGATATACACCTCCTATGGGCCCCATGGGATTCTCATTGGGATCCAATGGCGGAGGATTTCTTGGTAGATAGCTGGAAACCAAGTGTAGAGGTGGCTTTTGGAAACCTCCTTTCCTGAGCCACTGCGTCAGATTGGGGTCCAATGGTGGGGCCGGAAACCGGGTGCAGAGGTGGCTTCCGTAAACCTCCTCCTCTTGTCCGCTCCGCACAACACCAAACACCGTTCTTGTGAGACGCAAAATGACGCCCCTCTTTGAATTTGTGGGGTCCATCGTGTGACCAAGATGGCGTGTGGATGCCTTAGCGGTGAAGTAATTTTTGATCTCACTTATGCTTCCGGTTCCACATTTCGATATTCATTTCATGCCGTGAGTAATTATAGTTAGGAAATGTGAAATTAAATGCTCTCTTGAATTTAATAATATTTCTATGTGGAATTAAATACTATTTGGACATATGGTGGATAGAAGGAATTATTATTTGGACATGTGGCACACGAAGAGCGCTGCTGATTAAACCTCCATCCCTTTTTCACTCCGTGCATCGCCAAATGCACCGTTCTCCTGAGAAGTCAAAATGACGCTTCGGGTCCACGCTGGAATCAGGAACGAGTGTAGGGTGAGAATTTTTGGGTGCGAGCGTTTGAAGTAGGTTCTGATCCCTCTTCTGCTTCAGGTCCAAGGTTTCGGTATTCATTCTGTGCTGACAAAATGTGGCATTAATCGCTCCATTGAATAAATATTATTTTCATGTGGAATTAAATACTACTGGATATGCGGCCGATGGAAAAAGATTATTTGCACATACGATGGATAAAGAGCTTTGCTAATAAAAAGCCTCCGGATTAAAGTTATTAAACCCGATCCGAATTTTGGTCCGAACAAAGCATTGGATCAGTGGTGATTGAACTGATAGATTAATGCACAAAACATAAAATATAAAATTTAATAATTAATTTATATCTAAAAATATAATAATAATTTTGATAATATATATTTTAATACTGCAAGGATCAAAATATAAATGAAATATAACTATAATTCTATAAATATAAATAATTAAATTAAAATATTCATGAATATAAAAATTTAATGGTATAAAATTGTAAATTAATAATAACTAGTAGTTCATATTTGCTGACAAGATCAACAGTTTTAACAAATAAGTATATAATACGATATTTTACTTTAATATTTTTTTAAAAAAATAAAAATAATAAATAAGTACTAGGGATGAAAATAGACTAGGCTTTGGCTTAAACAAGCCAGGCTTATATTATAAAATACTAGTATGAGTCTGACTTGTTGGACTGGTTCAGGCTTAAAATGAAGCTAAACCTAACATGTTTTGCAAAATAAAAAAAATTAATTTAATTTGAAAATCTATTTAAAAGCTTATAAACATTAAGATCTTTAAATAGGTCAATAAACTTAGACCTTCAAGAACTCAATATAGGCCCAAAGATTTATCAAATATAACATGAGCTACTTTTATACAGGCTGGTCAACAGGCTTTCAGGCTATACTTTAGAATTTTAGGCATAGTCTATTTATTTAAACAGATTTTTTTAAAAGTTTATATCTGATTTATTTAGATAAATAGATCAGGCCAACAACAGGCCAAGCCTCTGGCCCCTGATAGACCATTTGGCCTATTTTCATCTCTAATAAGTATATAACATAAAAATTCAAGCTAATAGACTAAAATTTATATTAATATTTGCAAAAACATCTTCTCATCTCCTCCATCTTCTCTCATATTGGTATCATTTCCATCATTTTCACCATTATCATCATCCAAATATTCTAAATTTAATATTTCTACAAAGTCACAAATTTAATAAAAAGTTAACAAAAATAATATCTCATAAAATTATAATGATATTTTATTCATAAACTACATAATAAAATAATTTATTCATCATTATTATCATTTTCTTGACTAGATCATAATACCAATTCACGATGAAAAATTTTTAATTTCTTATTAGTTAACTCTGATGGCTCATCGATTAATACCTACACGTCATTATCACCAAATAATTCAAAGACAATAAAATCATGATTGTAACCCTTAAAATAAAATTTATATTTAATATTTATTAATTTAAAAAATTAAATAATAAGAAGTAAACAAAAGCAATTGGATGTTTTAGATGGTGAAGAAGGAAGAGGAGGGGGAGGGGGTCGAGCGAAGGAGGAGGCAGAGGGAGGATGTTCCAGATGGTGAAGAAGGAGGTGAAGGGGGTTGAGCGGAAGAGGAGGAGGTAGAGGGAGATTTCAAATGGTGGAGGAGATAGAAGGGTGAGAGGGTCGAGTGGAGGAGGAGGGGGTTGCAAATGGAGGAGGCAAAGGGGTCGATCCTGGATCTTATTCATCAAATATTTGAGAAAAAAAAGTTAACAATTTCTGACTAAAAAAAAAGGCTCCAATCATCCTCATCGGCTAGTTCTCAGTCTCTGGCACTGTCGATTGCTCGGTCCTCCTCCTTTGTTGTCGGCGTCGATGACTTGATCACCAAGAAAGGGTTAAATCATTCGGTTCAATTTTTTTGATTCAAGATTTTAAAGTTTATGATTTATTAGTTCAATCGGGTTGCACTAGATCAAACAATTCACGGTTTAATCGGTCAGTTCACGTGAATTTGATTGAATTTTAAATATAAACGGTTCAAGTAGGTAACTAGTCCGATCCCATGGTCGGGCCACCAAGTTTCTAGTCCGACCGACCGGACCGGATCTGGTTTAATAACTATGCCCTCGTGTGCGTGTATATATATATAATATTCAAGCTCCTTCCCACCGAAGTTGGTCCCACCGGCTATTTAGGTAATTTTACACCGGCAAACTGCCAACCCTTTTGTCGGCCCTTCTTCTTTGCCCTCAAGGCCGCTTGCAAACCTTCTCTCCTCTCTCTCTCTCTCTCTCTCAAAAGCCCCTCCCTAAACCCTTCCCTTCTCCTTGTCCTTCTCCGTGGAATCATCCATGGCAAAGGTCTCGCCTTTCTCTATCCTTCTGACCTTTCTAGTCTTGATAGATCTTATGGGCCTCGCTCCACCGCTCGCGGCTGCCGGCGGTGGATCGATCCACGAGCTCCTTCGGGAGCACGGCCTCCCGGCCGGCCTCCTTCCCAAGGCGGTCGAGTCGTTCGATCTGGACCGGGACTCCGGTCTCCTCGAGGTCCGGCTCGAGCGGCCCTGCTATGCGGTCTACGACGGGCTGGCCTACTTCGACCGGGTGGTCCGGGGGAACCTCAGCTACGGCGCGCTCCGGGCAGTGGAGGGCTTCTCCCAGGAGGAGCTGTTCCTCTGGCTTCCCGTGAAGGGGATTCTCGTCTCCGATCCGTCTTCTGGCATCATCCTCATCGACATCGTCCTCGCCCAGAAGCAGTTGTCCCTCTCGCTCTTCGAGGAGCCACCGGACTGCCAGCCGGCGGTGCGGCAGGTCGTCGGGGAAGGTGAGGGGCCAAAACAGACGCGATTTTGATGGGGTTTTCCGTTTCAAATCTGGCCCAATTGCGTTTCGACTATATTTATTGCTTTGTCTTTCTGACTCCCCAGGTAGATGGCATTTAATGTGTTTAATTAGGATTTCTGTCTCATTTTACGTTTCAATTACGTTTGGATCTGGGTGTTTTATAGTTTCATTGATTTTTCCTTCTATTGTTGGAGGGATCTTTTGTAATCTTCAAACATTAGGAGATCCACTTCCACCATGATCTGTTGTAGTTTCAGCTCTGTTTTCTTTTTGTTGATTTAACATCAATACTAGAGCCTTCATCCGTTTTTCCTTTCCCCCTCTTAACAGAGGCTTGTGCCCCCTTTAATTTGTTGTTATTTATACCAGTAATTCTATCGTACATTCTCTAAATTTGAAGTTTGATTAATTTCTTTTTGGTTCTATTTTGTTTTTCTAGTATTTCTCTTGTTTTCTATTAGGCGTTTCAACGGTGATTACTTTTCCTTACTGAACTTTCGCTCTCAATACTTGGTGAAAAATTGGAACTCGCAGTGTTGGATTTGTTTTCATCCGTTCTTACCAGTTTAATGGCTTGAATAGCAATAATATATTTACTTCAACTTAGTAGTTGTTTTTCCTTTTTTTTAAAAAAAATAACAAATTACACTCTAATGTTTTGGGGAAGAATTATAATTTTTCAGTCTTTGCCCGGTTGAAACTGGGGTGCAATTCTCTGTCTGTAGACGTTTTCTACGCATTAATTTTCATCTTTTACGTGCAATATCAGTACGATTCTGCAATTCTCTGTTTAAATTAATAGGCTTTTGTTTAATTTTACTAACCACTTTCTTTGAAAAACTTTTCCATGGTTGACTTGATTTTGTTCTAGAAATTTGTTTTCTCGGATTCAACCGTTTTTTCCTTTTCCTTTTTCCTTTATTATTTCTAGTGCTCTCCATTTGAAATTGGTGACATCATGGAAGTTATTTTATTTCCTTTAAGTAAATTACTGCTTTGGTTCCCACTTCAGTTAGAGACATCTTTTTCTTGGTTGCTTCACCTTTACCCTTTATTTCTTTTCAGCTGAAATGAAATAGTTATCTAGTCTTTTTCTCTGGATCAATGCCTTATCTTTCACTTTTTTTTCCTGTGGCTATGTACTATATAGCTAGCTCTTCTGCGCTTGCTGTCCCTCCGTTCTTAACTAACTGTACATGATGTGTGCTTGTTTTGCAGGGCTTTTTGGCAGAAAGGGTGGATTTCAAACTCGGAGAGAAACATAGAAGAGAAGAGCCGGAGTTTTCTTTCTTGCCTCTATCCTTCTTTCTCCCTATAAACTGAAGTTAATGGAGTGATGTAAAAATGGAAATGGTGGAGTTGAGTGTCTGATAGTCTGCGTCTCCCCATCGACTCTCCGTGGTCCGTCTTCATATGTGGCATGCGATATGTGTGTCATTCCATCGTCGTCATATGTGGCATGCGATATGTGTGTCTTGGTGTTTCCTATGCTTTGGGACTATATTAGACCAATGAAGTTTTGAGATGAATGGTGTGGTATGTTAGCTTAGTTCCTTGTGTATATATATATATATACACCTTTGCATTTATATTTGTGAGGGTTTTGTGATGGCTGGTGATGAGATTATTTGAGTCGGTTTTGGATTATCTTTTGGTGCGCTGCCATTCATTCATGATGCATTTGTTATTGTGTATTGAATTAAGTCACGTCGCTGAGGAGGCATTACTACCATCCGCCATGTAGCTAATTTTGAGGGTATAGATCTATTACTTCTTGCATGGGCTGTAACAAGGGATTAGTTCATGTCAATTACACTTGGTATAATTTTTTAATTTTACATACTGTATATGTTCTTATGATCTCATTTGATGAGCACTAACAGATGTGGCTAAGCAATGATATCATTTTGTTCAATGCCCTATAAACTTATCGGCTAACTTAGGTCAATGATTTAAGTCATTACATATAATTTATTATTTCTAAACTAGTTATAAATAAAAAATCAGAAAAATATAGCTAATCTATATTTTTCCTTCGCATTTAAGGTTTCTTTGAAAGATGAACAAAAGGATAAAGCTCATTTATCAATCAAGAAATAAACTTGCAAACTAAAAACAATCTTTATATTTTATTTTATTCTTTATATTAATCTATTTAAATAACTACTTATTTTACACTTTCCCATTGTAAAAGACAGAATCCTACATGCTAAAAGTATTTCACGCTGCTGCCATCAGCAGACGGTGCCGCAATTCACGTTATGCTGCAAGCATGGCTTTCATGTTCTTTTCGTTTGTCGTTTATTCCGTATGTACGTGTATAATTACATCAGACAAACTACTATACCTTAGAACTGTAGATAAGGATCCACGTTGATTTCCCATTTGGATTTCGTCTTATGTGACTGGCTGTGAGACCTCACACAGACGAGCTTTTCGAGACAGGGCTCATTGAACTTTTCTTGATGTCTTGGTATCTGATACAGTACTGGTGTCCACGTCATATAGAGATGCATGTACTTCGATGGTCATGTATACATGATGTATGCACATTTCACATATTACAATTTATAATGCAGTTATGTTGCATACTTGGATGAGCATGTCACCCTCCAAGCAATTATAATAAATAATAAATTTTTTTTTTCAAAAAAAATAGCTCAAATAAAGATCAAACAATCTATTCAGGCGGCTAAAAAGAATTATAATCTATGTTAATTTGATTGCATGCTTTAAATTTTATATATATAATTATTTTATTTTTTTAGTTGCATGGAACTATCACAGGGCATCTACATAATTAAGTACCAACGACTGCTAGGCCCTTCAGTGAACCGAGAGTACTGCCATGTTTTTTCTTCATGTAAGAAGCGACTGCCATGTTAAGCCTTCAAACAAGTCGAACTCGGCGGTCCGAATTCTACCTGAACCAGGCGCATTCCAAGTTTCCAACCCTTCAATAAGACGTTGGATACCATATCTATGCTACAAACTAAAATTAAAGATCAGACGGTCATCCATCAACAAGCCCAAAAGCATTTGATAAAAAAAAAAACCAAGCTCAAGACCAGCTTCGGCTCAAACGCCGGAGATTCGGTATGCGACGGTATTGCGACCACGTCCTCGGATGGCGTACACCTCTGGCTCGGTGATCTCCACCACCGCTCCTGTGTTCCTACCCACGATGATCCTAAGCTCCCGCTCCTTGGCCATCGTCCGCTGTCCTTCCCCACGCACGCAGCAGAACAGTCACTGCACGCGAAAACCTCCAATTGCCACGTGGCGCTTTCGTGCGTACCAATAGAACGGGCGACACCACGTGATCGAACCTGTTTGTCCCGCCGTTCGAACACCGTAACGTGGTCTAGCACCAGCGCGACTTGCGGCTCACGGTTCAAGGAACCGCGCGATGCCCCGCAGAGGAGGACAAGCATCCGAGGACAGGTGACGTGCTTAGGCCGTCGCCTTGCTGTATTGGAAGGATACATTGTTGCATAATTTTTTTTCTTCTTGGAACATGATGCTCTTAACATCAACATTTGGCAACGAGCTTTAATGAGGAAGGCGACCATTAAAGCGGTGCTTCAGCCGGACAACCTTTGGAGCATTGTACTTGGGGAGAAATGTAGTTTCCAAGGAAGTTAGGGTAGCTATATCCTTGTTTGATTACCAGTATAAGACTAAGGTACATCAACCTTTTCTTCCAGAGGCGGTATGGTATTCAAAGGATAGACTCGATATGGAAGGACGTGCAGTGTTGAGGTACCGGTCTTTTAAAGTTACCATGTAAAGCCGTGCTTAGTTGGAGGGGCTTTGGCCAAGCCCGCATGGAACAAGCATCCCCATCAACCTCCTTCGAAAATATGATGAGTTGATGCAGTCATTTTTTGACTCTATTGTACAGCTACAATGGGAAGTAAGGATCAGGCAAGTCTTTCCAGATGAAGTGGTGAGCCCACCTAGCACCATAACGATGGTTCAGCATTTAGTTGACCACCATGACATTTTCCTGGATCTGCAACAAATAAATGGAGATCAGTTTGGTCGGTGTGGAGCTGTATGTTCACATGGCCTTACACCATCATCCTCTTCCATATCTGTTAGTCTTTCCCTTACCTGGATTAAATTGAATTCTAATAGCTCTTAGAAGGTAGATGGGTGTGTTGGTATTGGTTTCGTCATCTCAGATAGCAATGGACGTATAATGGCTGATGAGGCTGTACCCATATTCTCAGAGAATTCGGTGCTTTTTATTTAGTTGCAAGGGGCATGGGAAGGATTAAAGTATATAGAACGAAAGAGGCCAATATATGGGTAGAAACAACATAGGCTATAATATAAAAAAGAAAAAAGAGTGGCTCTAATATAACCCAGAGAGCCTACTGGTTTGTAAAACTTTAAAAACAGGCTATAATAAAAGCAGATAATAGTGACTGTTCGGTGCAATGTTCTTAATCTTTCTGGGTATTATATTATCTATTCATGGCTTGTTGAATGTTGTTTTGATATTGTTGGTATATTATCATGAAAAGAATATATCATTTGGATTCGGACTTGAATCATGGACTACTTTTAGGGAAAGCTTTTAGGCGAGAGGTGTCAACCAACTTGTGCTTTTGTAAGCCGGGCTCCAGGCAATTTGAACCCTCCTCCTGTAAGTGGCCCTATACCCTGCCAACCTTACGGTATCTTGGGTAAAGCCCCCTACCACCTCGTTGCAAACCTAATCTCGTGCTTCACCCACTCTTTATCAGTTTACCTCTAGTCCTGCCTAATATAATCTGACTTCGTCTCCTAAACATTGGCTACCAGCTGTCTACCGGTCCTCTTCTTTTTCTCGCCATGCATCACCCCTCTTCCTCCCCTTAGTTACCCCATAGTTTCTTGGCGTCGTCATCTCTTTATAAAAGGGGTCCTTCTAGATTACGGAAGTCTTCCGTGGTGATTGCCTAAATGTATTAGCGTGCTTCTCCTGCAAGGGAATGGTTTTGGCTGGGACTTCACCCAGCTTGAATCCAATAGCCAATTACCTTCGGCTCTACCACTCGATTGACACGAAGGGTGCATTTGAATGGTGTACTAAATTATGATTTTTCTCCATAACTTTCTAAAGTTAAGATCAGCATACAAAGTTCTAACATTTTAGATTTAGAAAGATAAAATTACAATTCAAAACTCCAAACCCAGGGACAACATAATTAAGCCTGAAACTAATGTGCCAATCTGGATATTTTGTACTACCTTTTATCTTACACTTGCAATATTGCAGTACCAAGCCTCTTAAAGGCTATAGCCATCCCCTGTTTAAATAACCTGAATCCCAGCAATCACAGAGACAATTTTTTCTTGATTTTTATAATGTCATGGATGTTTGGTATAAAGCTTCTTATATTCCAGCATCAAAACCTGATCTATGTGACAAAAGCCAGTAGGAAAAGTTCTCTCTTATCATATAGAGCTGTTTGATACAACAGGTAAGTTGGTTATTATTATTATTAAAATTATGGAGACCAACTGTACTATAAATATTCAGTCCAGATTTTTGAAAACACCAATACGAGAGGTATGACCAATAGGATGATCCTCAGTTCACAAAAGGTTGATAAAAGTGATCTCAATCCAAACATGGGAGCTCTATATATTACTGCATTTGTACCTCTAATGTAGGGTTATTAAAATCTGGTGATGCACTGACAGAAAATAATTTTTTTCTTAGTTGAAAACAAAGAATAAATTGAGAGGCGAGATAACCAGTGCACCTGCGCTTTCTGAATTGTCCGATCATTACTTCAAAGCTTTATTTCCCAGCTCTCTGTGACTACACCAAAACAAATTCTTGAAGTCTCAACATAGTTTAACTCATCAGCACCCAACATGGACCTAGAATATGAAATTCTTCTAGGTGAGCTAATGCTCGAGCTATACAGCGTCTGAAGCATTTATTGCTGTGCCAAGCTCCACAATCCAAGCAATCCATGTCCCATTGCTTGATACCGTAGGCCATCGATCCATCAGACAAATATTAAGAAAACTAAGGAAAAAAAAAAAAGAAAGAAGATATTACTCTTACACTTGAGAAAAACATTCATGTATAAAGAGTCTAGTCAAACATTATTGTGCTAAGGTTTTTCATCAATCAGCAGCTTCCATCAATGCTTCGTTTGCAAAGTAATGGGAGTTTGGGGAGGAATTATCAGTAGCTCCCTATGCCTTTAAAGCATATTCACCTACGACTGCTTCCTGATTTATAATAGTTCAGACTATTTTGCCATGATTCACTCTGTTTACAGACTACTCAGCAGCAAAAAATCTCTCAATGGTAAAACTATTAAAACAAGATATTGATGAACAGCTTGCCAACATGCCATGCTTCTCCAAGCACAGGCAAAGAAAAAAGAACAGTGAATGAAATATCAAAACAGGAAAAATAGATACATGCAAGGTCTCCATGAAAACTGCTGTGTCAAACTCTTAAAGAGCAGAGGAATTCATAATTAATTCTGCCAGAAGAACTAAGATCTCAGAATTCCAATTAACAAAATGATTGGGAGTCCACCAACCCACCTTCATGGAAATCAGTAATTACCACTGAATTCTAAAGCCATTCCATGAACCATTGCTTCTCGCTGATAGAATATCCTCCTAATTACCATGGCCAGGAAGAATCAATCAAAAAAATCATATTCTTCAACAAGAAAAAGAATCTTGGACACAATCAAAGTTCTGAATAGCACAACTTGACAAAAAAATTTCCATTGATGGACTCTGCTTATTGGGATTATTCACAAAACAAACAATAGTATCCAGCAATCATGTAAATAATTATATATCTGAAACAATTATCTATTTATTCATCAGATCACCAATGCATCAAGCTAACTGACAACAACTCATCCAATAATGTTGCTTCACTAACCTGCCAACATCAAAGAAAAGAAGGGGAATCACCTACCATCAAGACATATGTACATTCACCATGATTTATTTTATTTGAGCAGCCACAGCTCAATTTGATCAATAAGCATAAGATCCTTCCACCATAGAGGGTTGAGCCCTTTATACTGAACTTTTAATCGTAGAGTTCCTTCCCCTCATTTAAACTAATTTGTGTTAAGATGAATTCCTTGTCCCAACCATTTTCCCTTCCAGTTCTACCTCTTCATTTTGGTTCTACAACCCAGAAAGACTACTCATCCACTTCTGGTCCTAGAATTTGAAACTATAACGTGCTTTGAATTTGAATTACCATTACATCTTGTGTCAAAAAAAGTTTACTCTGAAATGCTTTCTTTCATGTCTTTTGATTAAGACATTCTTTTCTAATTGCTGAAAGAACTAGACGAGTTGGAAAACAGAACCAGCAAATGATATAAAGCCAATCCAACAGCATTATACAGAAATACCTCCCACAAAATAATTTGAATCCAAAACACGGGACCAGGCCCCCACCAAGAACTAATATAGAGTGATGCATCTTTGATGTGTTTCCCTTATTCCTAATTACAATCTTCACGTCCAATTTGTTCACCTCCTCAGCACTGGGGCATTTCTCATAGAAACAACGAGCAAAAGGCTATAAAAACATTGCAAGATTTATTAAAAAGTGAACAATCTAAAGATTAAGAAATTGAGAAGCAATAAAAATAAGGTTAAGCATACAAGCAACAAAGATAGTGCCTTGAGCAAAGCACCTTGAAAGTACAAGGATATCGACTGAACTATAATCCAAAACTTACAGATTCTACTGGAGAAAACCTTCCAACTACCCCTAGATTTTTGCCGTTTAAGAGGGCTAGAGTTCAAATCTTTGGGGGGGGGGGGGATTCCAAGCAAAATATATACACCAAAATGCAACAAAAATGCAAGGGAATTTCATCTTCTAACTTGAAATGATAAAAGGATCTTCTCACTAATTCATACTTGCAATTTACAAAGAATCCATTTGCAACTTGCATAAACACATCTCAAGAAAGCTCTGCCAACCACTCCATGACCTTCCGATCCAGCATGCATTCACAAGGCCTTTGAAGGAGCCAGTCATCCTCCTCATTATTTGAACAGTCCATAAACTCACCCAACTCAAATCTCGAGTCCCACAGGAAAACATTCAGATGTGAAGCCTTCTCGAGGACCACATCAGTGATACCAGAATTCTCATACCCAGATATGTCAAGGTGCTCCAGCGCCTTCAACTCATCTAGAAAAGTAATTATGGCCTGTCTTGAGATGGCAGAGTTTGTTATCTCAAGTTTCCGGAGGGCCGGGAGAGATTTGCAGATGATGGATGCCTTCTCTTCATCCACATTCTCAGCAAACACGCTCAGCTCGGTGAAGTATTTACAGCACTGGTTAACATGTTGGAGCACTTCGCGGCTGACCACACTCTCGTCCACTGCCATGCCCTTGAGAAACTCAAGATTGCTGACAGCCTCACAGAATTTATGTTCAATTACATGCAGATTTGGGAGGCTGAAATAAGTCAACTCTGGACACCTGAAAATTCCAAAAGACACATACAGAATATATGTTGAATCCCAAACATCTATGCCTCCCAAACAAAATATACCAACATTTTCCATATTCCATAATAAGTGAAAAGAATGGCAGGTTCCATAAAAACCTACGTAGGAACCAAATAAATTGGCTTTTTTTTTGGTTGGGTTTTTACATGTATACCTTCCTAAATATTCAAATTCGCATGAATATCTTTTCAAATTAATATCCATTATATACATATATATAATAATACTCTATGGAGGAGTATTATGGTATTGCCATCTCAGCATCTCAGATAATTTTAGTCATGCTATGTGGAACTAAAATATTATTGTTAAATAATAATAAAGTAGTATTTTAAAAACTTAAAAAAATAATATTTTAAAAATAAAAGTAGGAAAGAGATAAGAGATGAATTTTTTTAAAAAAATACTATGAATATATAAAATAATACTCTATGGAGGAGTATTATGGTGTTGCCATCTCAGCGTCTTAGATAATTTTAGTTATTTATATATAAAATAAAACTCTATGAAAGAGTATTATGGTTTTGTCATCTCAACATCTTAGATAATTTTAGTTATACCACGTGAAATCGAAATATTATTTTAAATAATAATAAAAGTAGTATTTTAAAAATTTTTAAAAATAATATTTTAAAAATAAAAGTAGAAGAGAGATAAGAGATGAAAAATATTATTTTAAAAAAATATTATAAATATATAAAATAATACTTTATGGAGGAGTATTATGGCGTTGCCACCTCAGCATCTTAGATGATTTTAGTTATGCCATGTGGAACTAAAATATTATTTTTAAATAATAATAAAATAGTATTTTAAAAATTTTAAAAGATAATATTTTAAAAATAAAAGTAGAAAAGGGATAAGAGATGAAAAATATTTTCTTAAAAAATACTTTGAGAAGGAGTATTGTGGTGCTGCCACCTCAGCATCTCAGATAACTCTAGTTGTGCCATGTGGAATCAAAATATTTTTTTTAAATGATAATAAATATTTTAAAAAAATTAAAAAATAATAATAATTTAAAAATAAAAGTAGAAAAGGGATAAGAGATGAAAAATATTTTTTAAAAAATATTATTTTTTTTAAATAAAATATTATAAAATAATAATAATATTTTTTAAAAATATTAATTTATTATTATTTTAAAAAGATAACATATCATTTTCTCATTTTAAAATAATAACATACTAATTTATTTTTTAAAAAAATAATATTTTTATTATTTTTTTAAAAATAATATGTTTTGAGATCTGAATCGATCCATTGGATCAAATTAGATTAAATCTAACAAAATAATTTGCAAATAGAGCTTAGTATTTCGTCAATTTGAAAGATAAATCTCTGCATTTAATAGCCTCCGAAAATTTGGAGAAGGAATGAACAAAAGTGAGGGAGCGGGAGTGCAATTGAGATCAGTATTTGTCGAAAAAGAAAAAGAGCCATGATGGGGTGGCAAGGGGTGAGGCGACACCGATGAGCATGAAGAAGGTATAAGAACAGGAAGAAAGAAGAAAAAAATTATAATAAAATATTATTTTATAAAAAAAGAAAGAAAAAAGAAGAAAAGGAGAGAGAATTTCTCTCTCTTTCTTTAGTGATGGCACCGACGGTGGCGGTACTAATAGGGGCACCGGAGGGTATGATCGAAATTGGCATTTGCCGAGAGATAAAGGAAAGTGATGGTGGGGTGGCATCGATGGACGTGGAGAAGGTATGAAAAGAAGAGAGGGGGATAGGAGTACAATCGAGATCGGCATTTGCCGAGAAAGAAGGAGAGCCATGATGGGGCAACAGGAGGAGATGTGACAGCACTAGCGAGCGTATAGAAGATATGAAAATAGGAAGAAAAAGAATAAAATATTATTTTACAAAATAATAAAAAATATAATATATAATAAATAAAATAAAATAAAATATTAAAAGTTAACAAAATATTTATTATTAAAAAATTTTAATAATTACAAGCCGTAATTATCCGTTCCGTGCAACGTGTGGATCTTCAACTAGTTTATATGTATACCCTCATAAAATACTTATTTTGCATGTATATCTTTTTTTTCTTATTTTTTGCATATGTACCCCCATCATCTAATGCCAATTAAAAATTAAAGGTTTAAAATTCAAATGACTAAAATACCCTTATAGTTTGATGTAAAAAAAGAAAATTTATAAGGGTATATATATACAAATAGCAATTTTATGAGGATATTCATGCAAATATGAATGTTTAGGAGGGTATACACAAAAATTCTAATTTACTTTTTATCTATTTCATTTAGATGGATTTGGACTCTCTTACTCTATAGTATGGTAACATATTACATAATACATTAACATGATAATGATACTATATAATATTTTATATATTAGAATGCTATATTGTATTTTGTTTTTAGGCAAGATAGGATGACTCGTTAGAACTTCGTTCATTCAATACAAAAGCATAAGAAATCTCTCAGACAAAATATAGAGGGAGAGGAAGTGAACAGGAAAAAAAAATATAAAAATCATTATAAACCAAAACTATACCACTAATAGCAAGAAGATTAGTAGAGATTAACAACCAGTATAGTTTCCTCATATGAAACTTCTCATAGTTTTCAAAGAGAAAGCTAACTTCATATATGCCACCACCAAGTCTTAATTGAATCCTCCAATAACCTCTTTTTGACTTCAAAAAATAATGGTGTTGGTGTTTCTTATGCCTTCTAAACGTTCCATAGCAAGGAACCTACTATAATATCCTACTTGTTTTGTTGCTTTCCTTCAATACTAGTTATTTTTGCTCTACCTATGGAATATCGAACCTAAAGATCCAAAAAAGATGGAGAGGCCAAGGAAAGAGGTCTGTCCAATCTTTCTTCATTAGCAAGACAAACTCTAACAAAGCACTTGATGAGGCAAGCCCCGATAACTACTCAATGTAGAAAAATCCTACAAAGTACACTATGGCAATGTGCATGGTGTTGTTTAATAGAAGGAGGATTTAACCGGTCATCCTTGATAGTACTGATGAGCTATGAATCTAATATCGAGAAAATCTCTAACAAAAAAAAGTGAGGGGGAGTCTGCCTAGTTGTCCTTGAAAGTAGCAATGAGAATAAGGAAAGAATTAATAAATCAAGAAAGGTGTATTATGATTAAGATTTTTTTTTGCATGTATATCCTTCCAAACATTCAAATTTACGCGATAATTCTCGTAAAATTACTATTTATATATATATTCTTATAATTTTTTTTTGCACATCTATCCATAAGGATATTTTAATCATTTTAATTTTAAATCATTAATTTTTTAATGGCATTAGATGATATGGGTACATATACAAAAATTTTTTTTTTTGAGGATATATATGTAAATACCAATTTTGAAAGAATATTCATGTAAATTTGAATATTTAGGAGGATATGCACGTAAAAAACCCTTTTTTTTTGTTTACAGTGTAAAAAAAAAAAAAAAATCTTATTCCATCTCACCTTTAGGCAAAATTCCGGATCTCATAGTTACAAAGAATGGTCCGATGGAAGAGAAGAGCAAAAGGCCCAGATGCAATCCAGAGATAGACCATAAAATCCAAGTCTAGTTTTAATCATTATAAAAATATTCGACAACCCCTATATAAGATTAAGTCATTCAACCACAATAAAATTCAAAGCAATATAAAATGATGCCTTTCCAAATCTTATCACATGAAGAAAACAAAACCCCGGGCAAATCCTAAAATTTACCAATAAGAACCTTAAAATCGGTTTTTCCCCAAGAGAACCAGAGGCAAAACGGCAAACCCAGACAAAATTGGGCAAAAATCGAAGAGAATACAAAAACCCTAACTCCAAATTACGCGTTAAATGGATCACCTTTCGGAGATGTTAAGGAGATGGATATCGTCGGCGAAGTCAGGGAAATAGATGGACTCGACGTGCTCGCGGGCGCGGCTGGTGGAGAAATTGAGGAGGTCAGCGAAGTCGAGGACCTCGTCGCGTTGGCGGTCGAGACGGAGGGATATGGAGTCCCAGTCGCGGAAGTCAAGCTTCCGCCAGCAGAGGGGGTCGCGGGAGGCGTCGCGCCACGAGGAACAGACGAAGGGAACGCCGGCGATGAGGTCCGCCACCCCAATCCTTTCGAAGATCGCTACCAGGAGGTCACGGTTCAGGTCCTCCCACCTCTTTCCGCCGCCGGCGGTGGCGGAGGCGGTGCTGCTCTCTCCAGCGGCACCGCCGTAAACGGCTGCCATGCGTCTCGGGGTGTTCGGGATCGTAAGGGAGAAGGTCAGTTCGCTTGGCCGTCAGGGTTGCATAAACGGAGGAAGCCTGAATCCAAATCACAGGTGGCAATTGGTCGGGTGAGGTCATGTTAAATTCGGGTTGACTGAGAACATGGTTTAAAATAACAGGCCTATACGACAGCCGCTATATATACCATTCGATCGTTTTTGTAAATAAAATAATATTTTTTAATTTTATTTTTTTTTAACATTTTATGATCTAAAAATTAATTTATAATTAATTGAATCTTGATGATAGTTATCATCTAAAGCCACAAATCCCCATTTTCTATTATTTTTTATAATAAATATTTCAAATCTCATAAAATGAGGCAAATAGCGGTTAATAACTATTTCAGAGGAGAGAGAGGAGAGTCATCTATTGGATTTAACTTTTAATATGGTCTAATTATCATTAAACTAGATTTAACTTATTGGGTTAAGTTTTGAATCAACTACCATGAGTCTAATTAATTAAAAAATTCTATTGCTAATAAAATTTAGACTAGAATTTCTACTCCAATTAGGAATAAATCTTTTGATGGAACAAGATAAGTACAGATATAAATAGAGGTGGTCTTATTTCTTTTCTTCAACTCTCAGGAGGGTGTGATGATCCTATCAATCGTTTGCATTAAGATGGAAGGTGAGAAAAGAGAAGATCAATCGCCTGCGAAAGAAAGACCAGATGCTCTGCAGGCTACGTAATTATCGTATTAGTAAGATATGATTTATTTTGATTTTACATGAATATTAGAGCACGATCCAGACATAAAAGATTAAATTATCTAACATGTGGTATCAAAGTGTAGGATCCATACTTCGTATTTATGTAAAAAGTTTTCTGATAAATTTTAATTTATTTTCAAAAAAATCATGATTTTATATTTTTTTAAATTAATTAAAGTTCAAAAATTAAATTAAAGTTTATTAATTTTTAAAAAATAAAAAAATAAAAAAAATAAAGAAAGGGAAAGAGGGCCACCGACGTGCCCTCTTCTCGATGGGCGAACCTTTGGCTGTATCTAGCGGCCACTAGGACGTCGGCGTCCTATGCTGGTCGCCCCTTCCGGTGGCTGTGCCAAGATCACCCGTGGGGACCAACGAATGGGATAGCAGCTGCTGCCATGCTAGCCGTGGCAGACTAGCGTGGTAGGTCAGCGGGAGCTAGTGATGGCCCCCTAATCCAACTCGGAAAAGGGCCCACGGGAGTTGGGAAGGCAGCAGCAAAGCGTGGCAACGACGGCGATCCATGTCGCTTGCTGCATCTCGGTGCTACCGCAATGATTGATGACATTTTGGCGGGAGCTGGCAGCTGCAGCAGCAATCTCCGTTGCCCACGGCAACAGTAAAGGGCGGCGATCGAGGCAGGCTTAGGACGGTCGGTCGACCGCCCATCTGGCACATAAGGATCGTTGTCAGAATCTCTTCCATCATCTCGTCTAAAATGAACGAGGCCTTCAACTTTGCTCATATTAGGACGAGGTTCTCCTCATGTTCCTAACAAGCTGTAGGGATATATAAGAGCCGTTGTCAGGGTCTCTCCCATCATCTCGTCTAAAATGAACGAGATCTTCGACTTTGCTCACATTAAGATGAGGTTCTCCTCCTATTTCTAATAGACTGTAGTGGCATATAAGCCCCTCATCTCATCTAAAATGAATGAGGCCTTCGACTTTGCTCACGTTAGAACGAGATTCTCCTCTTGTTTCTAACGGACTGTAGGGACACATAAGGGCCGTTGTCAGGGTTTCTTTCCTCATCTCGTCTAAAATGAACGAGATCTTCGACTTGCCCATGTTAGAACGAGGTTCTTCTCCTGTTTTCAATATGACCACTTTTGATTCTTTCTTTTCTGTCATCACATAGTTTTTGCACCAAGAAACAATAATGTTAAAATTGAAGAGTTTTATTGAAGAAAAATTACCAGCAGTACATTCTCAAATTCTCTGAGTTTTAAGGTCGTGGGAGCGTTGTTCCTCCGAGCTCCTTCAGGCAATAAGTTTTCGATCGGATGACCTCCTCTATTTTATACAGGCCTTTCCAATTTGGGGCAAGCCTTCTCTGACTTTGAGGTTGAGAGATGGCGGCTTGCCGAAGTACTAAATCCCTGAAAGATAGCATTGATGATGTCAGAAGACGGTCTATCTTCTTGTTGTTCCTCCCTCATTAGTGGTTTTAGCTACGATAGCACCCTTGGCTGATCTTCTCTTGCTTCTAGCTGGCATCTGAGGAATCGACCGAGCCGGCTTCTCCTGATGAGCTCCTCAATCTCGTCTTGAAGCTGAATGCATTCTTTAGTATCATGGCCATGATCATGATGATACAAATAGTACTTGCTTCGATTGCACTTATTTGGAGAAGATCGTAATTTTTTTGGTCTTGGTAGTTGATTTTTAATTTCCATCAGAACTTGAGTTTTAGGAGCATTAAGGGGGGGCATAGTTGTGAAACCTTTTGAGAGAGAAACTTCTTCGCACCCTTTTGTTAGGGCTTCTTTGATGACGAGCTCGAGGATGAGTTTGTGAATGCGGTCGAACTTCATTCGACCCTCTACCAGCGGCGTGTCTATTGGACTCGCCCATCCGTCGCTCTTCTGCAGCTTCCTCATCCTTCAACCTGAAGGCTTCTTTCACTCGGACATATCCCTCAGCCCAAGGTAGCAAATCAATAAAGTTTCTAGGGTACTTCTTCTTCAGGGAGAACAGCAAATCGTTCTTCTGAAGGCCACCTTTAAGTGCGGCCATTGCAACAGACTGGTCCAGATTTTGGACCTCCAATGCAGCATCATTAAATTGGGTGATGTAAGCCAGGATAGATTCTTTTTTCTTCTTGATATTCATCAAGAAATCCAAACCTCAACGTGGACGTCGACTGCTAACGAAGTGAGCTATAAACTGATGGCTGATTTGATCAAAGAAGAAGATCATACCTGACTTCAATATCGAGTATCAGTTTTTTGCTGCTCCCTTTAAGATAGATGAAAAATCTTGGCATAAGATGGCGTCTGGTGCACCATAGAGTAGCATCATAGTTCGAAAGGCCTCCAGATGATCGATCGGATCAGAGGTTCCGTCATAGCTTTCAAACCAAGAGAAGCTTGAAGTTCGGTGGAACGGGCTCTTGCATAATTTGGAGAGAGAAAGGGAGGATCGATGCGGACGTCATCATGGTGAGTTGGGATGATGTGGCAGAGTTTCTCAATCTATCGATACATCCTCCATAATTTTTGATTGAGGACGTCATCTCGATCATAGATCTTGAAAGACTTCCACCTGTAGATGGAGAAGATTTCTTTCAGAAAAGAATCATGATCCGAATAAGGATCCTCTGCTCTCTATTTTCTCTTTTCAGAGATGATGGGTATGCTAGTCCAAGTGCTTTTTCTTGGGATCGGATCTTGACATCCTGATGGTGGGTTTTCTGACGAAATTATCGTCAGAGGTTGCTACATGGCCTACACCATCTCGGTGATGTTCTGAACCCACTACATCAGCAGGTTAAACTGCTCCGATTCTACCATAGCTGCCAGTGGAGGAGGTTGAAGCATCGATGCTGGAGCCAAAATGGATGGATCTGACTCAGATCTGACGGTAGAAGTGGTAGATCTTCGGATAGTCGCCTTCTTTGGAGGTATTTCTTGAGATTGAGGAAGAGGATAGGGATGGACATTGAAGAAGAAGATTCATAGGGTCGGTTGAGCACTCCTTTAAGAATAAGGGTACCTCAGGAATAGAGGGCTCTTCCTCTGGTGCCAATCTTGTTCGTGTAGAATCTGATTGACATCGGATCGAACTGGAGTTGAGAAAGAAGAGGTCACCGTTGGTGATCTGCAAAATAAAGTTCCATCCAGAGTTGATGGTGGTGGCTTCGACAGAATTTTCTGACGATCAAGTCAGCTCTTCTGGCCAACAGGAATGGAGTGCTTAGAAAAAAATTCAGCAGAGTTTTAGAAAGGAGAAGAGAGCTTAGAAAAAACGTATCTGGAGGGTTTCTTTTATAGATGGAGCCTGGAGCAGACTGATAGTGACAGTCATAGTCGTCTGATAGCTGACCGCTTGGGGCCGCATAGAATTTGTTATGAAGAGGGGCACCATCTGTAGCAGACTGATAGTGACAGTCGTAGCCGTCTGATAGCTGGCCACTCAGGGCCGCATGAGATTTGTTATGGAGAGAAGTGCCATCTGCAGCAGACTAATAGTGATAGTCATAGCCATCCGATAGCTGGCCGCTCGGGACTGCATGGGGCTTGTTACGAAGAGAGGCACCGCCTGCAGTAGACTGATTGTGATAGCCGCAACTGTTCGGTACTAAGCCGCTTAGGGCCACATGGAGGGATGAAGAGCTTTGACGTATGTCAATTCCAAAAGAGTTTGGACTCCGAAAGAAAATACGGCTAGAGGGGATCATCCAAAAGGAATGCTACTTGAAATCTAGAAGTAATCTACTGAAGAAATTTGGATGGAGTTCGATTGATGTAGAAGTCCAAAAGGAGTCCGACTGGTGGAGAAGTCTAGAAGGAGTCTGACTGGTGGAGAAGCTCGAGTGATGGAGAAGTTCAGAAGGAGTCTGACTGATGAAGAAGTTTGATTGAAGGAGTTTGACTTATGGAGAAATTTGGCTGAAGGAGAAGTTCAGAAGAAGTTCGGCTCCTGGAGGAATTTGATTGAAGAAGAAGTCTAGAAGGAGTTCGGCTCCTGAAGGAATCTGACTGAAGAAGTCTGGCTCCTGGAGGAATCCGATTAAAGAAGAGTCCGAAAGGAGTTAGGCTCTTTGAGGAATCTGATTGAAAGATAACTTAGGAAGGAGTTTGGCTCTTGAAAAAATTCGACTGAAGGAGAAGTTCGAAAGAAGTTTGGCTTCTGGAGAAATTTGATTGAAGAAGAAGTTCAGAAGGAGTTCGACTCTTGAAGAAATCCGGCTGAAGGAGAAGTCCGAAAGAAGTTCGGCTCCAGAAGGAATCCAACTGAAGAAAAAGTTTGGAAGAAGTTCTGCTCCTGAAGGAATTCGATTGAAGGAAAAGTCCAAAAAAAGTTGGGCTCCTGGAGGAATCCGACTGAAGAAGAAATCTAGAAGGAGTTCGAGTCCTGGAGGAATCGACTGAAGAAGAAGTCCGAAAGAAGTTCGGCTCCAGGAGGAATCCGACTAAAGGAGAAGTCTGGAAGAAGTTCAGCTCCTGGAGGAATCCAATTGAAGAAAAAGTTCGAAAGAAGTTGGGCTCCTGGAGGAATCTGATTGAAAAAAAGGTTCGAAAGGTGTTCGGCTCCTAGAGGAATCCATCTGAAGTAGAAGTCTGGGGGGAGTTCGGCTTCTGAAGAAATCTGATTGAGGAAGAATTCAGGAAGAAGTTTGGCTCCTGGAGGAATTTGACTGAAGAAGAAGTTCGGAGAGAGTTCGGCTCCTGAAGGAATCTGATTAAAGGAGATGTCCGAAAGGAGTTGGGCTCTTAGAGGAATTTGATTGAAGGAGAAGTCCAAAAGGAGTTCGGCTCCTGGAGGAATCCAATTGAAGGAGAAGTACGGAAGGAGTTCAGCTCCTGAAGAAATTTGATTGAAGAAAAAGTCCGGCCAAAGAAAAAGTCTGGGAGGAGTTCGGCCGTCGGAGGAGTTTGGCTGCTTGAAGGAGTTCGGTTGGGGTTCGACCGCTGGAGGAACTTCGGAGGGTTTGGCCACTAGAGGAGTTTGACTGCTAAGGGAGTTCGGCTAGAGTTTGGCTGTTGGAGGAAGAATTTTCAATCGAAGCTCTTCCATGATTACCAGTCGCATTATGCTAAGCATTAGACTGGACTTCGACGAGAGCGGGATTTATCCCCAACAGCATCTATCTAACATTCTCATACTGAGTAGATCGAATTATCATGATTGGCACGAGCAGCTTCTCATTATCTTAGGATGCTTAGACTTAGATTTAGTCCTTCGTAAGTCTCAACTAGATCCACTTATCCCCACTAGTTCTCCTAAACATAAAGAATGATATGAAAAATGAGAGCGTTTTAATAGATTATCTCTTATGATTGTTAAAACTTTCATAATGAGAGATATTAGGAGATCTGCTCCAAATAATGAATTGGCCTCTGAGTATTTTTTCTCTATAGAATAATAGTTTATTAGATCAAGTAAAGCCTTAATTGGTATCCTAATGAATAATTAACCTTTATGAAATTTGATGAATTTTTTGAAGTACGAAAGCATATTATGGAAATGCATAATATAGTTAAAAAATTAAATAATTTGGATATAATAATATTTGAAAATTTTTTTTGTCTAATTTATTCTCAATTTTCTTCCATCTCAGTTTATCCAATTTAAGATTTACTATAATATGCACAAAGAATCATGGTCAATGAATGAACTAATCTACTAGTGTGTGCAAGAGGAAGAGTGATTGAAACAAGAAGAGATCCCAGTTGTTCACATAGTTTCATAGAAGCATTCTAAAAGAAAGAAAGTAATGAAAAAAAATAAAGGATCTAGCAATCCACTAATAAAAATTTTTCATAAACTAAAATATTTTTTCTATAAGAATGAGAGACATATCAAGAAAGATTGTGAGAAAAAGAAAAATGATTCGAAAAGAAGGGTATTCTCTTATCACTTGTTTGTTTCGAAATCGATTTCATTGATGTTCCTTCTAATATGTGGTGGATTGATTCAGGTGCTGCAATTCATATTTCTAATTCAATGTAGAAATTTTTTTCAAGCTGAAAATTAAATGATAGAAAGCGGTGGATCTTTATGAAAAATTGGATGAAGTCTAAGAACATTACAGTAAGAACCTATAGACTTACTACATACACGAATTTCAATTAGATCTACATGATGTCTTTTATGTTCCTTTTGTATCTAAGAATTTAATTTTTTTTATCAAAACTTGATTTAGAAGATTTTTCATTTACTTTAGTAAATTTAAGTTTTAAATTAATAAAACATTCTATTTTGATTGGTATTGGAACATTATGCAATGGATTATATAAATTAAATTTGGATCCATATTTTGAATAATCTTTACTTGTTTTAAATGTCAATGTCAGAATAAAATAAGATATTATAAATGAGAGTTCTTCAATATTGTAGCATAAGCGATTAGGTCATACATCAAAAAAAAAGATGACTACATTGGTTAAAGAATGTATTTTACCAAATCTAGATTTTAGTAATTTTGGTATGTGCATCAATTGCATTAAAGAAAAATAAAAAAAAGATCATAAAAAGTATTCTACTAGAAGTTAATGACTTTTAGAATTATACATACAGATATTTATGGCTATTTTATATCTTATTTTGGAGAGCAAAAGTATTTCATTTTCTTTATTGATGATTTCTCACGTTATGATTATGTTTATCTGTTGCATGAAAAATCTGAAGCTTCGAAAGCCTTTAAGATGTACAAAACTAAAGTAGAAAATTAATTAGATAGAAAAATTAAGATTGTGAGATTTGATAGAGATGATGAATACTACGGTAAATATGATGAATTTGGCCGTAATCCTGGATCTTTTACCAAATTTCTTGAATAGCATGGTATTGTATAGCACAGTATACTATGCTAGAAAATCTCCAACAAAATAGTATGGCTGAAAGGCATAATCGCATTTTAATAGACATGATGAAGAGTATGGTTAGTAAATCCTCATTATTTTTAAATTTATGGGAAGAAGTCTTGAAAATTACTATGTATATCCTAAATCGGGTACCTAATAAGGCCGTTTCTAAAATTTTTTTGAGTTATGAATGGATAGAAAATCAAGTTTAAGATATTTACATATTTAGGATTATCCAGTAGAGGCTCGATTATATAACCCATAAGAAAAAAAAATTAAATTTCAAAACTATTAGTTATTATTTTATATGATATCCAAAAAGATCAAAGAATTTTAGATTTTATTGACCATCACACACTACTAGAATTATCGAAATTGAAACTGCTAGGTTCATTGAGGATGGTGAAAATAGTGAGATTGGTACACTATATAATATAGTGTTATAGAAAATAAGAGAATCTCTTTCTATTATAGTAATACCTAGAGATATTCTACTTTAGCCTATTTAATCTGAAATTATGGAACATCAACAAGTGATTGATACACCACTTCTTGAATAGACTGTTAATGAATATGACTTGATTGAAAATAATCATAATAATACTGAATCTAAAATATTATGAAGATCTACTAGAATTAGAAGATCGGCTATTTCAGATAATTATATTATTTATTTATAAGAATGTGATTATGATATTAGAATGAAGAATGATCCAGTTTCATTTAAGAATGTCATGAAAAGCGATGATTCTGAACTTTGATTAGATACCATGAAAGATGAGATAGAATTCATGAATAAGAATCAAGTTTAGAAACTTATCAAATTACCTGAAGGATTTAAGCTTGTAGGTTGTAAATGAATTTTTAAGACCAAACGAGATTCCAAAGGCAATATCGAGAGATATAAGGCTAAACTTATAGCAAAGAGATTCACTGAAAAGAAACGCATTGATTATCATGAAATATTTTTTTCTATTTTTGAAAAGGATTCATTTAGAATCATTATGGCATTAGTAGCTTATTTTAATTTAGAGCTACATCAAATGGATGTTAAAACTACATTCCTGAATAGAAATTTAAAGGAAGAGGTATATGTTAAACAGCCTGAAGGATTTTTAGCATAAGAAAATAAAAGACCGGTATGTAAATTAAAAAAATTTGTATATGGTCCTAAACAAATTTTTAGATAATGGTACTTAAAGTTTAATTATATCATTATTTTCTTCAGATTTAAGAAAAATATTGCTGGTCAATGTATATATTTAAAGATGAATGAGAGTAAGTTTATATTTTTGATACTATATATGAATAATATCTTACTAGCCGACAATGATTTGGGTCTCTTGCATGAAACTAAAATTTTTTTTTAAAATATTTTAATATGAAAGATATGAAAGACGCTTCTTATATTTTTGATATAGAAATCTGTCATGATAGAAATAAGAAGTTACTTGGTTATCTTAAAGAAATTATATTACTAGGATTCTAGAAAGGTTTGGAATGTTAAGCTGCTCATCAAGTGAAGTGCCAATCGTTAAGCATAATAAATTCAATAAGTTTCAATATCTCAGGAACGAGATTAAGAAAAATCAGATGAATGATATATCCTATGCATCTATAGTGGGTAGTCTGATGTATGCTTAAGTATATATTCATCCTAATATCAATTTTGCTTTGAAAATGCTTGATAGTTGTCAAAGTGATCCAGGTGTGGATCACTAGAAAGCTGTCAAAAAGATGATGCAATATCTTTAGAAAACTAAAGACTACATGCTTACTTATAGAAAGATTGATCAGTTGGAGATGAACAGTTATTCAAATATAGATTATGCTAGTTGTCTTGATAGTAGAAAGTCCACAATAGATTACATCTTCTTATTAGCTAGTAATCTCATGAAGGAGTGCAAAACAATGCATTATTGTTTGCTCGATCAACTATAAAAGATAAATATATAAGTTGCTATGAGACTTTCTTATATGCTTTATAGTTGAAAAAATTTATCTCAGGACTCGGAGTTATGGATTCTATTTTCAAACCGCTGAGAATTTATTATGATACTTCTGCTGTAGTTTCTTTCTCTAATAGTAGTAAGATGACTAATGCAAACAAGCACATTAATATTAAGTATCTTACTATAAATGAGAAAATTAGTACTCATCAGGTGTCTATTAATTCTATTGGTATGCTTGTATGATAGCTGATCCTTTAACAAAAAGTTTAGTATCCAAAATTTTTAAAGAACATGTAAAAGTTATGGACATTTATCATTGGAATATTTAATTTATAATAGATACTTATTTTGAGATCTTTTAATAGTTTGATGATTACTATTACTTCTATTTAATTATTATTTATATATAATATGATTAACTTTTATCAAAATTAAAGTAAACAGAAGTATCATTTATATGATATAACAGTGGAACCATTTTTATAGGCATTATGATTTTTGATAGTCTATGTATTCCAGCATATAAGACTGGGTTAAGTGAGAATTATTAATGTCATGATATGGAAGGGAGTATGTCAATTGAGATATATAACCACCATGATCTGCATTAATGATTTTACTTAATCAAGATATAAAGGATCTTCAAGGAATAGATAATTGGATAAATTTTTTTAAAAAATGAGTGCACACCATTGGATCAATTTCAAAAACTTCTGATTCAGGATTGTTATTTTAAAAAATTTAAAAAATATATTTTTTTTAAATTTATTTTTAAAATATTTTGATAAAATCAAAGAGTTAATTTTAAATGATAATATAGGCCAAGTAGAAGAATGTTGAATTTAACTTCTAATGTGGCATAATTGTCACTTAGTCAGGTTTAACTCATTGGGTCAAGTCCTGAATCAATTATGGTGAGTTGAATTAATTAAAAAATTTTATTTTTGATAAGACTTAGATTGAAATTTCTACTCTAGATAGGAATAAGTCTTTTGATGGGATAAGACAAGTACATCTTTGAATAGAGGTAGCTTGATTTTTTTTTTTTTAACTCTCAGTAGGATGTGATGATTTTTATTGATCATTTGCATTAAGATGGAGGGTGAGGAGAGAGAAGACTAGCCACATGTGGAAGAAAAATCAGATACTCTGCGGGCTACGTGATCATTGTATTAGTGAAATGATGGCGCAAGAAATAATTTATTTTGATTTTGCATGAATATTGAAGGATGATCCAGACATAAAAGATTAAATTATCTAACATCATCATAATTTATTTTTTTTTAAATTCACCTATCTAATAGAGTGTGTACAAAGGGAATGTAAATGTTGTTGGAGATAGGATCTAGGGTTAAGATGCATCGCTCCTATGTATGCTTGAATCAAATCCTAAGTTCCTAACCAACCTACATCTTACTATATTAGTACTATTTTTAGAATTTGGTTTGAGTTTCAAGGACTCACATATCGTGAACCTGAGGGAGCCATGTTGGATCTTTTATGTCAACGAAGGATGTACCTTTTTTTCGTACATGTTGACAATGAGATCATCCACACTTTGGTTTGAGATCTGCACTTGTAAGATGAATGGGAGTTTAGATTGAGAAGGAAGGCGTATCCTTCTTTTGCATGAAGGATATACCTGTGACTCTTATAATTCAACAAGCAAACAAAATCCAGTTAATTATAATTGACTTGATCTTGCATAACTAAAATTCAATTAACTAAAAAATTTTCTCATCCAAACTCAACCATCACAAATAAGTTCAACAAAAATGGTCGGCCTAGATCAAATATGCAACCCCTAATCAATCGTAAGTAAATAACAACCATTATAGTAGCTTAAAAACCTTAAATATATTTATTACATCATAGTTTAATATGATTATAGATATTGTAGTATTACAATATGATAATAAGCTATGAATATAAATTAATATTTTATTATAATCATAAAATATATTTTGTAATACTATTTTTTATATTATATTATACCTTACTATATTACAATTGCTATAATTTATGATATTGTAATATATCCAAACATACGAAGAGAATGACTAGAATTATTTTTTTCCAAACAAAAATATATAGGCCCTATTCTTCTTTATTCTAGTATGAATTAATATTTCTTGTGAACATAAGTAGGTTTTAAACTTATAGTTATGGTGTCAAGATCCTCACCCATACAAAGGTGATCCTAGCATTTAGCAACATGTTACAAATTGAGGTTTGGGAGGGTACACAAAAGAGTTTACAATTTAGTTGAGTACTAATGGAAGATTGAGTTGCTAACTACTACTTGGGTTTGTTTGAATAGTTTAATGAATATGGGGATAGCTATTGCAATAAGTATGAATACTATTATAGATATAAAAGATATTTTGATGAAAATTATTATGACACTTTGGTCAATGAGCTTAAGCACACTCATATATCCAATGGCTATATTGAAGAGCCTGTGACCAACATTTTAAATTCTATAGTTGGACCAATATTGTCCAGAGTTAGCATACTTTGGGCCTGGCCTAGATTTAAAAGGGCCCAATACCCTATGTCATACGTGAAAGAGAGAGGAAGACTCCTAACAATTATTGAGAAAAATGCCTTAAGATTTAGTCCATAATAAGCCCAAAACAAGGTCCAGGATGATGAACAGAGTCCAATGAGCTCAAGAATAGTCCAAATGAAGTCCAAACGGAGAAGTTATGAGCAAAACTGAAGAAGCCAGATCTACGATTCTAGGGTTAGCTTTTGAAATTTTTTCAAAATTGCAATGAAAGAGATGAATTAATCACATTAAATCATGAATAATATAACATAAAATTCTAGATTTATGATCCTACTATATGATTAAGGCATGATATTAAATCAGAAAATAAAATACCAAAAGAATTACATATTGATCATATCAATAGCATACTACTTTAGATCAGATCTAGATATATAAGTAGAGAGATCATATCATCCTTATTTTTGAATCTTGAGTTACTTAACTTGTTGATCCAGGCCTGAGATGGTTGCTCCAAGCCATACATACATCCAGCCTCTACGAGTTGTCCACATAAGCTCTTGATCGTAGATCTGAAGTTCGATGCCCGAAAATCAATATAGTATGCTAGTACTGTGCTGATTTTTTTTCGACGATCGATCTGAATCTTTCTTCTTCAACTTTTGAATTTTTCAACTTTTAAAAATTAAGGAAGATGATTCGTGACATTGAGATACCTCTCAAACACTCACAAAGATGGAGGAATAGGAGTTGAAGAAAAATCCTAGAAGAAGAACCTCTTCTTCTTCTTTCTTCTCTCACCAAAATACCTTGATTGGTGTCTTCACAAAATCCCATTCCCTAGGCTTCTCTCTCAGATTTTTCATGCCTCTAATGGCCTCTCTCAGATGTATAATCCATAAAAAAATTAGATCAAAATTTATTTTATATATGGAGATATAGAGGAATCCTTGACTAGGTCAAATATCTAGTCAAGAGGTATCCAAATAGGGCTAGACTTGGGGCGCCCAACTCTTGGATGCCCCCTCCTTTTCTATCGTGGACTACCAGGTTTTGTCGCACAAAACCTCTCTTAAAATCCATGAAAAAATCACTAAAAAATTAGGGATGTGTGTGGCATAAAGAGGGAGGAGTTTTAATTGCTTAAAATTCTATCTCAAAAAATTTAAATAAACTCAAACTCCTTTGACTTGGTCTATCTTAAATTTTCCATGTAAGAAAGAAGGGAGGGACTTGGGACGTGTGTGGAGGCCTGGAGAGAATATTTTCCATGAAAAAATCCAAAAGAAATGGTGTGGGGGGTGTTGGGGCTAAGGTGGCGCATGGAGATAGGAGCCCTAGTCTCACTAAGACTCCTAGTTTGACTTGGTCCAACTTGATCCTTGGACCAAATTAAATCAAAAATTAATTAATCTAATTATATTAGATTTTAATATAACTAATAATCTAATTAAATTAGATCAAATTAGATTTAATTTTAATTTAATTTTTTAATCAAATTAGAAATTGAGTTGATACAACTCCTAATTGAACTAGGACTATTTCTTTCTTGCAATTTGCTCATCCAATAAACCAATTAAACTTGATCCAATCAAGCTCAAACTAAATCTAATTAAATTATATTTAATTAAACTTAATCTCAATCCTCTGACTTAATCAAATTAAGATAATTAATAATTATATTGCTAATCGATCCTCCTGCAATACTTGCACTAGGTCAAACATCAATCGCATTGACTATTTAACCCTAGAATGATTCTTAATGTCGATCAACCATCTGATCAAATCAAGTACTCTTATGTGTGTGATCCTATAGGTTCAAATCTAAGTCGGTAGTATAGAAATAAATTTCTATACCAATCAAAGTGACCATCTAGCAATGGTATCTGACGGTCGGATAGATCGAATGTGTAGAATAATATCCTTAGAACCCATGTTGATATAATTTTTATATAATTCATCCTCTTAATCAAAATACTCATAGGACACCTCAAAGTTTAACTATTAATCCTGATTAGGTCATCTACGTTATATTTTAAAATATTAAATCCATCTTATGGATTATTCTGGCTAAGGTTTTTGCTATATTGAAATACAATGATGCATTCTTCTCCAACTCTTAGAGTGGTCAATCTCATCTTGATTACTCACCAACTTTCATCACTAAATTAAAAATTCAGTTAGTTCGATACCAAAGCATAGTGAGTTGCTTGCAAGCCATTACAATAAATTTTATTCGATAATAAAATTTTAGCATTTTAGAAATATTTTTATGTTTATAATATTTTTTATATTATATATCTCTAATTTTATTAGGTAAAATATATAAAAAATTAAAAATTTTATATTTTTTAATTATTCAAAAGCTATAGTAGCGATTTTACAATCGCTACAATAGATGTGCTAACCACTGCCGTAGGCAATGTGTCAACCACTGTATTAGATCTATAGCAGCGATTCCATAACTACTATCATAGATAAGCCTATGGTCATAGAGCCTATAGCAGTGGTTAGCTAACCACTGCTATAGCCTATAGCAATGATTTTTTGGACTATGACAGTGGTTATAAATCACTGTCGTAGCCTAATTCTGTAGTAGTAGCATTAGGTCAAACATCAATCATATTAATTATTTAATCCTAGAATGATTCTTAATCATCGATCAACCATTCAATCAGATCGAGAACTCTTATGTTATAACCCTATAGGTTTGAACCTAAGTCGGTAGTATGAAAATAAATTTCTGTACCAATCAAAGTGACATCTAGCAATAGTACCTGACGGTCGAATAGGTCGAATGTGTAGAACAATATCCTTAGAATCCATGTGGATTTAGTTTTCATATAATTCATCTTCTTGACTAAAATGCTCGTAGGATACCTCAGAGTTTAACTGTCAATCTTATTAGGTCATCTACATTATATTTCAAAATATCAAATCCATCTCATGGATTATCTTGGTCAAGATTTTTACTATATTGAAATACAGTGATACATTTTTCTCCAACTCTTGGAGTGGTCAATTTCATCTTAATCACTCATCGACTTCGCAAGTACTTGACTTTGCCTAAAAATCTTCCATCACTGAATTAGAAATTCAGTTAATCTGGTATCAAAGCACAGTGAGTTGCTTGCTAGCCATTATGGTGATCTTAGATCTAAGGGATACTTATACCTATATTCCATTAGAGCAATTCTTGATAGCAGAATACTCTGAAGTTGGTCACGTTCAATGATAATGTACTCATACATCTCACTTGTATACTATACCAGTATCTTCATACTTTTTGGTTAAGAGAACAACCAATCTATATAGCATACAACGACTTATGCTCGATAAACACTATTATCCTAATTAATAGCATATCATTTGGTTGTAAACAATTTTAAGAACTAATCGATAAATTCTTTCTTTATCGAAACTAAATAGTCCTAAGGACTTCATCACAATAATGGAGTTTATTAGAAGATGTATACCTTATGATGAAAATGCCAAAATAAATATTTTATTTATTAATAAATTAATTATAATTAAAAGATAGCTCAACCATCAATAGGCTGATGATTGATTTTAGGATATATTTTTTAACAACTTTCACTTATCCTAAAGCTACTTAGCATAGTATCTAATATCCATCTTCGACTTATGTTCGTCGAACTCCTTTGTCGCCAGGGCTTTAGTGAAGGGATCGACCAGGTTCTTCTTTTTATTGATCTTTTGAAGCTCAACATCATGTCTATCCATGATCTCTCAGACTAGGTGGTAATGATATAGTATGTATTTCATCCGTTAGTATGCCTTTGATTCCTTCGTATGAGTAATGGCACCAGTGCTATCGAAGAGAGCAGGACCAGATCATCAAGGAAGGGTGCTATTTCAAGCTCGGTGATGAACTTTCTCGATCACACAGTTTTCTTTGTAGCATCTGATGCTGCATGTACTTTGCTTCACAAATAGAGTCTACCATAATATGCTTCCTGGGACTCTTCAAGCAAATGGCTCTACCATTTAGGATAAAAATATAACCCAACATGCTTTTGCTATCATCATGATCAGATTGAAAGTAGAAATTAGTAAATTTCATAAGTTTCAAATCCGACTCACCATAAACCAACCATTGATCTTTAGTATTTCTTAAATACTTAAGGATGATTTTTACCATTTTTCAATGGTTCTCTCCTGAATCAGATTGGTATCTACTTACTACTCCTAGTGAGTATGCCACATCTAGTCTTGTACATATCATGGCATACATGATAGATCCCACTACCAAAGTATATGAAACTCTACTCATACGCTCTCTCTCTTTTTGGAGTTATCGGACAATCCTTCTTAGAGCGAGAAATTTTATGGCCCATCGAAAGATAACTCTTTTTGGAATTCTTCATGCTGAACCTTTTCAGCATAGTTTTTATGTATGTGGACTGGGATAATCCAAGCATCCTTTTAGATCTATCCCTATAGATCTTCATCTCTAGGATGTAGGATGCTTTATCCAAGTCCTTCATGAAAAATTGAGATGATAACCAAACTTTTATTCGTTGTAGTGTGAGAATGTCATTCTTGATTAAGAAAATATCATCCACGTACAAAATAAAGAATACCACTTTCGAATAATTTTACTTATAAATATAGAGCTCTTCTCCATTCTTAACGAAGTCATACATTTTGATCACTTTATCAAAATGCATATTCCAACTCCGAGATGCTTGGTTTAATCCATAAATGGATCTTTGAAGCTTATATACCTTAGACTCATCTATGGATATAAACCCCTCAGGTTGTATCATATATACCTCTTCGGTCAGCTCTTCGTTCAGAAAAGCTATCTTCACATCTATCTGGTAGATCTCATAATCTAGATGGATAGCTATCGTAAGCATTATTCGAACGAATTTGAGCATTATCATAGGTGAGAATGTCTCATCATAGTCAATACCATAATGTTGATAATATCGCTTGGCAACCAGATGGACTTTATAGGTCTCTACCCTTCCGTCTATGTCCCTCTTTCTTTTAAAGACCCATTTATACCCAATGAATTTAATCCCTTCGGATGGGTCAACCAATGTCCACACATCATTGACCTTCATAGACTCCATCTTGGATTTCATGACCTCAAGCCATTTCTCAAAATTAGGTCTCTGCATAACATCTATATAGGTGATTGAATCCTCATCGTTCTCATTCAGTTCGATGGGATCACCATTTCGGATCAGAAAATCATAGTATCTATTCGGTTGATGCAATACTCTATCAGATCATTTTAATGGTGCAGGTACATTGAACTCCATATTTGATCTAATCAAATCTGATTCAGGTTCAGCCATAGGTGTCGGACCTTCTACCTGTTGAACTTCATCAAGTTCAACCTTAGCGGTAATAATTTTTTCACCAAGGAACTCTTTTTCTAAAAAGATTGCCTTAAGATTGATGAACACTTTTTATTCTTTAGCATAATAGAAATAGTAATCCTTACTTTCTTTGAAATATCCTATAAACACATACTTATCAGACTGGGGTCCAAGTTTATTTGTACGCAAATATTTGACATAGGTCGGACAACCCCAAACCCATAAGTGAGAGAGTGTAGGCCTACATCCGGTCCATATCTCATATGGAGTCTTTGCGATAGATTTACTCGGTACATTGTTCAATATATAACATGCAGTTTCAAGAGTATAATCCCAAAAAAAACAGACAAACTAGCAAACTCCATCATGGATTGAACCATGTCTAACAAGTTTTAATTTCTCCTTTTCGATACACCATTATGCTATAGTATTCCTAGAGGAGTCCACTATGAGAGAATTTCATTCTCTCCTAGATATGTCAAGAACTCACTGGATAGATATTCACCTCCTCAATCCGATCGAAGAGTTTTAATACTCTTTCTAGTTTATTTTTCTACTTTACTTTGAAATCTTTTGAATATTTTAAATGAATCTGACTTATGTTTCATCAGATAGACATATCTATACCTAGATAGATCATCTATAAAAGTGATGAAATAAAAATATCTACCTCTAGCACTTATACTTATAGGTCTACAATAATCAGTATATATTAGACCTAAGAGCTTAGTGGCTCTTTCATCTTTTTCAGTAAAAGATGACTTGGTCATTTTTCCAAGAAGACAGAACTCATAGGTTGAAAGTGATTCACAATCACTGACTTTGAAGATTCTCTTTTGGATCAACTTATTTATCCTATTCTTGTTAATATGACCTAGCCTACAGTGCCGTAGATAGATATTAGAAACATTATCTAATCTAGGATGTTTTCTAAAAGTGTGCATCATACTCATAGGCTATGATAAAATATAAATACTATTTTTTTATTATCCTTGCATTATCATCACATCATTCATAATGATATCATAATAATCTTTCTTTATTGATAAATAATAATCATCTCTGGTCAAAAGACCAACAAAGATTATATTTATCAGAAAAGAAGGACAATAATGATATTCATTTAAAGAAATGATATTAGTATTGAAAATAAGTTGAACTATTTTCATAGCTAAAACTAGGATAGACCTTTCATCTCCAACATTCAGAAATCACTTATTATTTTTAAATTTTCTACTAATTTAAAGTTCTTGCAATGTATTACAAATATGAACTGAACTTCTGATATCCAATACCCCTTGATTGGCAACTCCTTGCTCTTTTCTACTATTCAGCCTATTGGAATCATGAAAAGCAAGATACTGAGGATAGTTCCTCTTCTAATGCTCCTACTCCTTACAGTAGAAGCACTCTACCTGATCTAGGTTAATCTTGGATCTTTTATTTAAACTGAACATAGAGGATCTAGCATGAACCACTTCATGCTACTGAACAACATTCAACTTTCGATACTTATTATCGAAGTTGGATCCCATAAGTTTATCATTATTTAATAGTGACTGGAGCAACTATGGTTTGGGTTTAACTATATAAAGAAGAATCAAAAGTCTAATTAGTAAATAATTTATTAATTCTTAAGAATTAAATTTAATCAAAAGGTTCTCCACTATTTTATTCAAATTGGTAGTCTCTACCTCCAATTCGAAAAATTATCCTAATTTCTTAGTGGATACTAGAATCCATATAGACTGCACACAAGTCCAACTATGGTTGGTTAAATCATGTACATCTAAAGATAGGTTAATAATCAATTATTTTTTTAAAAAAATTTTAGTAATTTAATTTTATCCCAGGTATCTTTTTAGTAGGCTAGGGCTTTCACTGAAAGTTTCGGTTAGGTTCAACCATTAACATGATCATACTTGGTCCATCTAACTAATGAATGATTAAGTCCAACTATGGTTTGTCCACCTAACCATCATTTAGAGAGACACGATCAAGAAATTATATTATGAATGATAATTTCATTAGCGGATAAGGACTAGGCCTATGGACCTCCAGTGATTATCCGACTAATGGATCCATTATCATCCACTTAATAGGAGGCTATGATCTAGTTATCACCATAACTATTTCATTTTTAGGAATCTAATAATTTTAGAGGATTTAATTGATTTGATTTAAAAGTAGAGAGAATGACCAGCCAATTTTGATCCTTTCACTGACTTTAATAAGTCAGATAAAAAAAGATCTAATTCAAACCGATATTAGGAGCACCTAATTAAATCAGTCACATTGATTTACTTAATTGACATGGGTGAGCCCAAATCATCAAGTGATCTAATCAAAATCTAATTTACTAGGATGGCTAGGTAAGTGAGATCAGTAGAAGGAATATGCCATTAACTCGTCAAAGACCGAATCAATATGAGTAGCTCTCAATTAAAAATCATTGGTCAAACTTTCAAATTTACCTTAGACACCATTCAATTTATTAGTCTAATTTGACCAACCTAGTAATTTTAGATTCAACCGCGTAGCTAAGAATCAAGTCTATCTTGGTTCTCGTTAAAGACATGGACTTGACCAACTATAATTATTATAATTGATCTAGAGAATCCTTGACCTAATCTAAGATAACTATTAATTAAATTTAGTCAATTCTCTAATTAAGTCCATTCTTTAATCTAATCTTAGGTCTAATCCAATTAATGGACCTAATTCCTACTAACCCATTAATCCAATGTGTTACGATTTGTGTCTTAGGATCTTCAATTCACAATCCTAGATCCTAATCAATCAATTCTTAATTTTTAATTAAGTTTTGGGCTGAGGGTTGGAGATCAGCATTTCAAAAATGATTTTCATATTTATAAAAGATTTTTACAATATGGTTCTACCAACCAAGTGCATATTTGATTCATAATCAATATGCACATAGAATAAACATGAAAAATATTTTAGATCTAATCTAAACATGCTCATGAAATTGAAACTATTTCAGTTCTAATCAATCATAAATTATTTTAGATCAGATCTAATACATTTATGATGATAAAAATTAGATTAAAACTCTTTTAGTTAGATCATAAAATTTTTTAGATCTAATCTAAAATTTTATGATCAAAATTTTAGATCTACACGCACTAGGACAACTTCTCCACTGTAAGGAATAAACTTTACAGCAGGACAATCTTACAATGCGTGCAATTTAAAATTTTATTTTTAGATTTAATGTTTAGATTATAGTTTAAATCTAATCTAAAAATATAATCTAATCATGCATAAATTATATAATAAAATAACCTGATACCAATTGAAGTAACTAGATTTAGGATTCTAAGATTAGCTTTTGAAATATTTTCAAAATTACAGTGAAAGAGATGAATTAATCACATTAAATCATGAATAATATAACATTAAATCCTAGATCTAGGATCCTACTACATGATTAAGGAATGCTATTAAATTAAAAAATAAAATATCAAAAGGACTATATATTGATCATATCAATAGCAGACTACTCTTGATCAGATCTAGACATATAAGTAGAGAGATCATATCATCCTTACCTTTGAATCTTGAGTTACTTAACTCACCAATCTAGGCTTGAGATGGTTGCTCCAAGCTACACATGCATCCGATCTCTACGAGTTATCCATACAAGCTTTCAATCGTAGATCTGAAGTTTGATGCTTGAAAATCAGCATAGTATGCTAGTACTGTACTGATCCTTTTTTGATGATTGATCTAGATCTTTCTTCTTCAAATTTTGGTCTTTTCAACTTTTAAAAGTTGAGGAAGATGATTCGTGATGTCGAGATATCTCTCAAACACTCACAAAGATGGAGG
Source organism: Cocos nucifera (assembly GCA_006176705.1). NCBI lineage: Eukaryota > Viridiplantae > Streptophyta > Magnoliopsida > Arecales > Arecaceae > Cocos > Cocos nucifera. The sequence continues at coordinate 1,269,079 of QRFJ01000139.1, read as the reverse complement.
AATAGGAGTTGAAGAAAATCCTAGAAGAAGACCCTCTTCTTCTTCTTTCTTCTCTCATCAAGACATTTTGATTGCTGTCTTCACAAAATCTCATGCCCTAGGCTTCTCTCTCAGATTTTTCACACCCCTAATGGCCTCTTTTAGATGTATAATTCATGAAAAAATTAGGTCAAAATTCATTTTATATATGGAGATATAGAGGAATCCTTAACTAGATCAAATACCTAGTCAAGAGGTATCCAAATAGGGCTAGACTTGTTGGGTGTCCCATCCTTCTTTTCTACCATGGACGTCCAGGTTTTGTTGCACAAAACCTCTCTTAAAATCCATAAAAAATCACCAAAAAATTAGGGGTGTGGTATAAAGAGAGAGGAGTTTTAGTTGCTTAAAATTCTATCTCATAGAATTTAAATCAACTCAAACTCCTTCTTTGACTTGGTCCATCTTAAATTTTTCATGTAAGAAAGAAGGGAGGGACTTGGGGCATGCGTGGAGGCCTGGAGAGAATATTTTCCATCAAAAAATCCAAAAGAAATGATGCGGAGGGCATTGTGGCTAAGGTGACGCATGGAGATAGGAGTCCTAGTCTCACTAGGACTCCTAGTTTGACTTGGTCCAATTTGATCCTTGGACCAAATTAAATCAGGATTTAATTAACTCAATTAGATTAGGTCTTAGTCTAACTAATAACCTAATTAAATCAGATCAAATCAAATTTAATTCAAATTTAATTTTTTAATCAAATTAAAAATTATATTTATATAAGTTCTAATTAAACTAGGACTAGTTCTTCCTTGTAATTTGCTTATCCAGTAAACCAATTGAACTTGATCCAATCAAATCCAAATTAAATCTAATTAAATTATATTTAATTAAATTTAATCTTAATTAATTAGCTTAATTAATTAAGCCAATTAGTAATTATATTACTAATCGATCCTCTTGCAATCTTGCATACTAGTACAAAAAGAGCCTACGGTAGTGCATATTATGGCAGTAATTTTTGAAATTGCTGCAATAAAGTCTATGATAGTGGTTAAAAAGAATTGCTACTATAGGTCAATTTATAGTAGCGATTATAAGAAACCGCTGCCATAGGCCGACCTATGGCAATGGTTCTTTATAACCACCGTAATAGATCCGACTTATAGCAGCAGTTAATGACAACCGCTGTCATAGATCGGATCTATAGCAGTGGCTAAAAAAACCACTGCTATAGGTCGGTCCTATAGCTGTGGTTCCTTGTAACCACTACTATAAGTCGATCTATGGTAGTGGTTATTTGAAATCGCTATCATATATTTTTTTTATTTTTTTAAATATTATATAATTTTAAAATTTAATATTTATCTTCATCATTCATTATTTAAATAATTATCATTAGAGTATCATCGTAAAAGATTGTCTCGATCTGATGGCCCTAGCTTCATTGATCAAAAAAATTTGATTTCGATGACCACGAACGACGATCTGATGATCTGATAGATGAAGATCTTCGATGAGTTCAAAAACTTGTAACGATGATTTTGGATATGTTTGTAGTATACTATCAAAATTTTACTTCAATCGGATATCGTTATCTTAGTCAATTTAGTATAGATTAATTTCGACCGTTAAATGATAAACGAGTGATCAAAGGACAAGACAGTGTCCAATTATGAGATAATTTTTTTTTATAAATGATCTTGGCTACTACTTTAATCAGTTTTATGATGGTGATTATAAAATTCAACTTGAGAGACTAAGAATGATCTAAAACTATACGTCATCTGATAATCATTCTTAAACTTTGTTAGTTATTATGCTCGTGATCTGCTTAACGTGAATAGTTCATACGAAAATGATTTAAATTTTAATATCATCACTATATAAAATGATTAAAATTATAGAAAAAATTATTTAACTAAAAAATTATCTTGTAATCGAATGCCATTTAGCCCTTTGATCGTTTATTTCTAATTTAACGGTCGAAATCATTTCGTACTAAATTGACTATGATAATGATTTTTGATTGAAGTAAAACTTTGATATTATGCTATAAATATCATTAAAATCATCATTATAGATTTTCGAACTGATCAGAGGTCTTCATCTATCAGATCATCGTATCGTCATTTGTGATCGTCGAAATCAAATTTTTCTAATAGATGAATCTAGGGCCATTGGATCGAGGCGATCTTTTGTGATGATACTCTAATGATAATTATTTAGATAATAAATGATGAAGATAAGCATTAAATTTTAAAATTATATAATATTTAAAAAAAATAAGAAAAAAATTATTTTTAATCTACGATAGTGGTTACTGAAAATCATTGCTATAGGTCTATGACAGTAGTTAGAAAATCACTATCATAGGTTTATTGCAGTGATTTCTAGTAACCGCTGCTATAGATCTATGGCAGTGGTTTAAAAATTACTGCTGTAGGTTAGGTTAAAAATTTTTAAATTTTTCTTTTCTTCCGTGCGCTCTCTCTCTCCCCCTTCGCTCCATCATCGATGAGACTCCACCCAAGTCCTTCCTCTTCGACCAGTGCCGCCTCTCCTTCCCCCTCGACCGACCCCACCTCTCAGTGCCCCCTCCTCCCCCTTCACCTCCCCATCCCCCTGCAGCCACCTTCTCCTGCCCATGCCATGCCACCCCCTCCCGCTCATCCCCCCCGCACTGGCCCCTCCCCGATGGTCTTTGCTCACCCCCCGCACGTCCAACCCCCACCCATCCAAGCCTCCCGCGCTGCCCTTCCCATCCCCAGTCGTCGCCATCACCCCCTGTCCTCTCCATCCCCGACCACCCGCTTCCTGCCCTCCCCATCCCCAGTTGCCCTCCCCCTACCCTCCCCGACCGCTGCCCCTTATCCTTCCCATCCCCGACCGCCACCGCCACCCCCTGCCCTCCCCATCCCCGATCGCCACCCGCCCCTGCCCCTCCATCACCAATCGCCCATCCCCTGCCCTTCCTCCCCTGGCCTCCCCATCATGGCGCCCCTCCGAGCCCCTCTCCCTCTCTCTCTCATCTCTCTCTTTCCTCTTTCTCTTTCTCTCTCTATCTTTTTATCTTGCTTTTATTTCGTAGGTTATTTCTAACATCATCATCTTCCTCTAGCACCATCATCGATGATCCTCGGATCTTTCGGTGTGACCCCCTCTCTGTAGCCATTGGTATAATTTTTATTTTAATTTTATAGTATTATTTATTAATCACTAGACTAGATCTGTCAATGGATTAGGTTTGGATCGGAACCTAGATATTCAGATCTAGACCTAATTTTAATTACTAGTACCGGATCCAAACTTGAATATTCGATGGATCCATACTTGAAGTACCAGACTCGGACCCTAATGGATCCCAGATATCCAGACCCAATTTCAGGATCCAAAACTAAAAAAGGGAGAGAAAGAGAGGGAGGAAGGGTTTCGATCTCTCCGTCATCGCCAGCAAGGAAGATTGAGAGAGAGAGAGAGGGAGGGAGGGGGTCCAGTCTCGCCAGCATCACTGGGAGGGAGGGGGTTTGATCTCACCGACGAGGGAGATCAAGAGAGTGAGAGAGGGAGGGAGGGGTTCGACCTCATCGATGAGTCTAGCCTCACTGATGAGGGAGATCAAGAGAGGGAGAGGAGGATCAGGAAGGGATTTTGGCCTCATCGGCGATGGAGATTGAGTGAAAGATGGGCAGTCGAAAAGATAAGGGAAGGATAGAGACAGCCAAGAATAGAAAATGGCACACAGTTGAGCTAGATCGGATATGCAGTCAAGCCAACTTGGGTCGAGGTCGAGCCAGCTACGGGAGGACCCGAGCCGAATATCTCAAGCATGGAGCTGGCTCAGCTTCTAAGCGAGCCGACTTGATGGGTGTGAACAGAATTTAATATGTCTCTCTAAGGTTCCAACTTTAAATCCTAAGGTGCTGCCATCATTTACTTCATTCTTCTTTCAGATTTCTGGATTAACACCCAAGTTCGCTTAAGAGATCGAATCTACAACTATTGCTCATCCTTAATTATTTATAAATATAATTAATATTATAGAATTTATTGGATAATATTTTTTGGATGTTTATATCCTATTGCTTTTATTTATTGCATTGCATAATGATAGACCCGTCAATTGATTAGTGTACATAATTTTCGACATCCGTATATTTATATATAATTATACAGATGATACCTAGGCATATCTTTGACTATTATTCAACATGTTATATTGGTTAATGTTTATTAACATTGCAGATTACGATGGTACCAAAATGCCATCTAGCTTTCATCCCTGCCCCTTGATGGGTTACGTAGAGTTTAGTATCTGAGGAGCAGTCGGAGCATACTCCATCCACCTTCGCATCAACTGCTCAAAAATCTCCACCATCGACATCTACTCCATCGATGATATCTACTCCACCAATATCTGAGTGTATATTTTTATTATATTATTTATTTATTATTTATATAGTATTTGTATACTTATATATTTGCATAACGTATTTTTATTGCAGGTGTATCATCAAGTCGAACATTTCATGATCCCACGTATATGGCACATGTATTGAACTGCAAGCATCAGATGATGGTATAGTATGATGCAGAAGGGAGGCCAGTAGAAAAGACCGCATGAGAGATGCATTCCTTTTTTGGATTGCTTGTGAGATGGTTAGACATTATTCTCGTAGAGCCTAGAGACTGGCAATTGATGGATGATGCTGTCAGAAATTGGGTATGGGAGGAGATATGGATAAGTGCATCTTAATTATATTTATGTATTTTACATGTTTATACTATGTTTGATTAGAATAATTTTATAATTAATTTTTGATAAATTTATGTAGAGGAGGTATGACTTCCCTAATCATGAGAGGGCTCCAGATGCCCGACTGAAGAAGATCAAAAAGTTGTACTAAAGCTACAAGATCAAGCTCCATAGAGGATGACTCGAGCACTAATGAGACACTCCGAAGGAGCTTGTTCCTTGGATACAGGACTATCCTCCGAGTCAGTGGAAGAGGATGGTTATATATTGAAGGAGCTAGGAGTTCGAGGTAAAATTACTAACTTTTAAATTTTTTAATATATTTAAAATTATATTTAAATATTTTTTTAATATTTATTATTTATTTGAATACTTGTTAGGCTACCTCTTATCAGAACCAGTAGAACCAGGCAGCTCAGGAGTATACGCACACTCTCGATCGTGAGTCTATGGCCAGTCATGTGCATAAAGAGATAATAAATTCTAAATCTTACTAGATAAATTAAATTGATATTTTTTTTATATTTCTGATAAATTGATCCATTGTTATAGCTGATGAGAGATGGAGTGATGCCCAACCATAGTGAGATCTTTCGATCTAGCCATACGGACAAGAAGGACAGATCGATGAATGTCGTGATCAAGAGGATTTTTGTAAGCATTAAATATATTAGTATATATGATTAGTATTATAGCATTTCTTATAAAATTTTATTTGAATTTATAATTACAGGATTAGTTAGATGCACTCACGAGCGAGGGCCCGGATACCTCTAGCTCCCATGATCATCTATCTCAGGTCTTGGGGCTTGAGCACTCTGGGAGGATCTAATGCAGGCCCAAACATACGCCGACTAGCTATTGGTCTGAGGCGAGCATCTCTTTATAGGCTTTCGATGTCATCAGTTGGGAGGAGCTTGAGGAGGTGTTGGCATGGGCAGATCATGCTGTGATATGGGCAGATCGGGCTGAGGAGCATGCATATCATCCGGAGAGCATCATGAGAGACATGGTGTTGACACTCAGCGCGTATTTTGGAGGTGCCTCCATGGATTTTGAGGATATGTTGACCTGCATTCCAGCTCTAGCTCCTCCAGCTCCGACTCCAGCTTCAGCTCGTGCTCCATCTTTCAGTGACGATGATGATGTAGATTTAGAAAACTTTTGATGTATTTTTTTTAAAAAATATTATAATAAATTTTATTTGATAATAAAATTTTAGCATTTTAGAAATATTTTTATATTTATAATATTTTTTTATGTTATATATCTCTAAATTTATCAGATAAAATATATAAAAAAAATAAAAATTTTATATTTTTTAATTATTCAAAAGCTATGGCAGCGGTTTTACAATCGCTGTCGTAGACGTACCAACCGCTGCTGTAGGCAATGTGTCAATGGCTGTATTAGATCTATGGCAGCAGTTACATAATCGCTATCATAGATAAGCCTATGGCCATATTGTCTATGGTAGTGGTTACATAATCGCTGTCATTGGTCAAGCTATGGTAGTGGTTTAAAAACTGTTGCAATAAGCACTTTATGACAATGGTTTTCAAAACTACTGCAACAATCGCTATTATAGATCTATGGCAATGGCTGCAATGGTAGCGGTTAGCTAACCGCTGTTATAGCATATAACCATAATTTTTTGGACTATGGTAGCGGTTACAAACCACTATCGTAGTCCTATTCTATAATAGTAGCACTAGATCAAACATCAATCATATTAATTATTTAATCCTAGAATGATTCTTAATCATCGATCAACTATCCGATCAGATCGAGAATTCTTATGTTATGATCCCATAGGTTCGAACTTAAGCCGATAGCATAAAAATAAATTTCTGTACCAATTGAAGTGACTATCTAGCAATGATACTCGACGGTCGGATAGATCGAATGTGTAGAATAATATCCTTAGAACCCATATGGATTTAGTTTTCGTAAAATTCATCTTCTTGACCAAAATGCTCATAGGATACCTCAGAGTTTAACTATCAACCCCATTAGATCATCCACATTGTATTTCAAAATATCAAATCCATCTCATGGATTATCCTGGCCAAGATTTTTGCTATATTAAAATACAGTGATGCATTTTTCTCCAACTCTTGGAGTGATCAATCCCATCTTGATCACTCATCGATTTTGCAAGTACTTGACTGTGCCTAGAAATCTTCCATCACTAAATTAGAAATTTAGTTAGTTCGATATCAAAGCACAGTGAGTTGCTTGCAAGTCATTATGGTAATCTCAGGTTTAAGAGATACTTATACCCATATCCCATTAGAGCAATTTTCGATAGTAGAATGCTCTAGAGTTGGTCACGTTCTCTGATAATATACCTATACATCTCACTTATATGCTATACCAGTATCTTCACACTTCTTGATTAAGAGAACAACCAATCTATATGGCGTACAATGACTTATGCTCGATAAACACTATCGTCCTAATTAACAATGTACCATTTGGTTGTAAATAGTTTTAAGAACTAATCGATAAATTCTCTCTTTATCAAAACTAAATAATCCTAAGGACTTCATCACAATAATGGAGTTTATTAGAAAATGTATACCTTATGATGAAAATGCTAAAATAAATATTTTATTTATCAATAAATTAATTATAATTATAGGATAGCTCAATCATCAATAGGTTGACGATTGGCTTTGAAACATATTTTTCAACAAAAAAAAATCAGAGCGGGGTAGCTGGCCCTTAGGTCTATCGAAGGGGCCCACCGATGGTGACACGGCCCAGACCAGCAGTGCGCGGTGATGATGGGCCACCCCAGGCATGCGGGCACACATGAAAGTGGACCGTGCGGGTGTCCAGCCCACACGATGGAGTGCGGTCCACTATGGATCGTGGCTCACAATGCCCTATGTGGATCCAAAATTAAATTTTCTTGCGGTTTCATGCGATCCATGGCACTGTTCCATGGACCATCATGATCCGATGGCTCAGAGAGGGGTCAGTCGCGATCAGATAGCTAAAACTTGATTTGGGCTTGATTAGCATTATAGGGTGTTGTTTTGTGCAATCCAATGGTCAAAAAAGCTTTCGATCATGATTGAATGAATGATGAGTAATCCGAACTTGATCAGGAGCTGTGTGCATGATCCAACAGCCTAGAAGGAAGCCAGTCATGAACTGACGGTCCAGATTTGATTTCGAGTATGTTTAGGATTGAATTTTCTACTGGAACACTATTTTTAAGTTTCTGGAGCCTATATAACTCTGATTAATGAATCGTTTATTATGTTAAAAAACTAGTGACATCCTAAAGGTGATAAAAAACTTCTTAAAAAATTTTAGAGAGCTTTTATGATGATTTTAGAATCTTTTATTAAGAGACTCTTGTATAAGAATTGAGTGAGGTATAATTATTTATGCAAGATGTCGAGTGGACATATCTTGATCTCGAGTTCATAGATTGAAGGGTTGATCAATAGCCATACTTGAGTCTGAGACTAATCAAGGTAAGGGATTCTTAAACACAAACACCAGTATTTTTATTTATTATGGTACTACATGATTTGGTTTTCTATGGTTAATATTTATTTTATGTTTGCCAGTATGATCATCTGTATATTTTGTACATATGGTTGTATTAAATAATGATGATTAAAAAGAGGAGGTATTTAGATTAGCCACGTTAAATTGAGAATAGCCCCACCATGGATAAAAATATGGTATTTTAGGATTGCCACCATGGGCTAGAGCGCACTAGTATGGTTTGCCACCATGGGCTGGATCATGGATATTTTGAGATTGCCACCGCAGGCTGGAGCATGACTAGTATGGTTTGCCGATCATGGGCTGGAACGTGATCATGATTAGTCCAAAATTCTAAAGACAACTATTGATTAATACAGATCATGTTATGAGATATGGTTGACAAGATATAAAATAATAATTAAGTAAAACAAAGTTTTACTTAATTATTTTTATATGGTATGTCAGTTTGAAAAGATAAATGTTTGATAGTATTGGATGCATGTTTAAATAAATTAATATTTAGTTGCACTAGTTATTTGGCATGATACTTGGTATGAGGTTTTATCAATTATAACTTCGTTATGCTATTGTATAGTAATTATTTTTAAAACATAATATTATACTGGTGTAAGTATTTAGAATTTCTTACTAGAATGTAAAGCTCACATCCCTCTTAATTTTTTTTTTCTTTCAAAGTCTCAGGATGCATAACTGATCGAGTTAGGCATGAAGTTTGAGTGTTGGAGTTACTAGTTTATTACTTAGTTATTTTCTGATATCAAATAAATATTTAAATTTTGTGAGCAAAGATGGATTTATTTGATTTGATAAATATAATTAAAATTTTATAATTCTTTCAGTGCTCTTGTGGACTCAATTATTTAGGTCTTGTATATTCTTTAGAATTTACTCTAAAGAGTATGCAGCCATCACGTATCCGATCCGGATGCTGGATTCGGAGCATGATGGAATGAAATCAAAGCTTAGGTTTAAGGTCACTCGAGACTATGGAATAAGTGATATCAGAGCTTAAATTGTAATTACTTAAGACTGTACATAAGTAACTAGGACATGACAGATTGGTGAATGGAATCAAAACTTAGGTTATGATCACTTAGAATGGTGACTTAAGTCGTATTGAAGCACAGAGTTATGATCATTAAGGATGTGACAGAATGGTATATGATCACTAGGAACATGATGGAAGTAGTAGAAAGGATTCAAAGGATGGATTTTGGATCAATAAATATTATGATGACATTTATGCATAAGTGGTATATGATATGAGTAGGGTTTGACCTAAGTATGATAGATTTTAACCCTAGAATAAAGTATGATATATATTGATATGTTATGCTTATTAAATTATTATTCAGATGGCTTTGGAATTCCAAACTTGACTACATGAAGATTATGATGACTCTCTAATTTTGATGTTAATTGGTTGATTAATATAATTTTGGATTTATTAAAAGAAAGTTGTTTAGGGCATGGCCTATAAAAGATTTCACTATATGAGTGAGGAATATTCTTCGAACATTGAACATGTATGAAGCCCGCATGTAGATGAAAAATATATATTTTTGATTTTATTGATGAATTGGATTTTATTATGGGAGCATGAATCAAGAATAATGAAATTTAGAGTTATGATCACTAAGAATTACGATAGAAGTGATTTATAGGATTTGGATTTTGATAGATAATTTATATCTCAGATTATAATTTAAGATATTTATAAATTTATGATCTTATTAATTTTGAAGTTATTTAGCAAATTTGAGATATTTGATGGGTTAAATCAGAGTGCGCAGCAAAAGCATATGCTAAAGGATTTGAATTTTTTTTTTTCAATTAAGAAGATTATTTAGAAGCTTGGGGACAAAAAAGTTGTTCCCCAAGTTTTCAACCTTATGATATATTAATTTTGAGAATAAAATTATTTTAAGAAGAGGAGAATGTAATAACCGAGTCATTTGGGCCTTTGAACTTGGCCTAGATTTAAAAGGGCCCAATACCCTATGTGTCATATATGAAAGAGAGAGGAAGACTCCTAACAATTATTAAAAAAATATCTTAAGATTTAATCTATAATAAGCTTAGAACGAGGTTCAGAACGATGAATGGAGTCCAACGAGCTCAAGAACAGCCTAAATGGAGTCCAAATAGAGAAGTTATGGGCGAAAGAAGATTGGAACGGGATAGTTGGCCCTCGGATCTGCCAGAGAGGCCCACCGATGGTGCCAGCCAGTGGTGGCATGGGCTAGACAAGTAGCGTGTGGTAGCACTGGGCCGCCCCAAGCATGCAGGCGCCTAGCCCATGCGATGGAGCACGGTCCACCATGGACCGTGGCTCACAACACCCTACATGGACCCAAAATTGAGTTTTCCTACCATTTCATATGGTCCACGATACTGTTCCATAGACCAATCATAATCCGATGGCATAGAGAGGAGCTAGTCACAATCGGATGGCTAAAACTTGATTTGGGCTTGATTAGCATTATAGGGTATTGTTTTGCGCAATCCGACAGTCAGGAAAGCTTTCGATCATGATCTGATGGATGATGAGTAATTCAGACTTGATCAAGGACTGTGTGCACAATCCAATAGTCTAGAAGGGTGCCGATCGTGATCCAATGATCCAGATTTGATTTTGAGTGTGTTTAGGATCAAATTTTCTATTAGAACACTATTTTTGAGATTTTAGAGTCTATATAACTCTGATTGACAAATTGTTTATTGCATTAAACAGCTGATGATGTCCTAGAGGTGCTGAGAGACTTCTTGAAAGATTTTAAAGAGCTTTTATGATAGTTTTAGAATTTTTATTAAGAGACTCTTATATAAGGATTGAGTGAGGTACGATTATTTGTACAAGATGTCGAGTAGACATATCTTGATCTTGAGTTCATAGAATGAAGGGTTGATTAATAGCCATACTTGAGTCTGAGATCGATCGAGGTAAGAGATTCTTAAACACAAATATTGATATTTATATTTATTATGGTACTGCATGATTTGGTTTTTTATGGTTGATATTTATTTTATGTTCGTCGGTATGATCATCTGTATATTTTGTACATATGGTTGTATTAAATAATGATGATTAAAAAGAGGGGTTATTTGGACTAGCCATGTTAAAGTAAGAATAGTCTTGCCATGGGTAGGAACCTCATATTTTGAGATTGCCACCATGGGCTGGATCGTGGATATTTTGAGATTGCCACCTCAGGCTGGATCATGGATATTTTGAGATTGCCACTATGGGCTAAAGAGCGGCTATTATGGTTTGCCGATCATGGGCTGGAACGTGATCGTGATTAGTCTAAAATCTTAAAGACAACTATTAATTGATACGGATCATGTTATGAGATATGGTTGACAAGATATCATATAATAATTAAGTAAAAAAAGAATTTTACTTAATTATTACTTAATTATTTGTATATGGTATATCAGTTTGAAAAGATGAATATTTGATAGTATTAGATGCATATTTAAATAAATCAACATTTAGTTGCACTGGTTATTTAATATGATACTTGGTATGAGATTTTATCGATTATAATTTTTTTATGCTACTATATAATAATTATTTTTAAAATATAATATTATATTATTATAAGTGTTTGGAATTTCTTACTAGGCTGTAAAGCTCACACTCTTCTTAATTTTTTTTTCTTTTAAAGTCTCAAGATGCATAATTGATCGGGTTGGGCATGAAGTTTGAGTCCTGAAGTTACTAGTTTATTAGTTAGTTATTTTCTGATACCAAACAAATATTTAAATTTTATGAGCAAAGATGAATTTATTTGATTTGATAAATATAATTAAAATTTTATAATTCTTTCGGTTCTCTTGTGGACTCAATTATTTAGGCCTTGCATATTTTTTAAAGTTTACTCTAAAGAGTATGAGGCCATCACGTATCTGACCTGTGTGCTGGGTTTAGGGCATGACATATATTGAGGAGCCTATGACCAACATTTTAAATTCTATAGTTGGACCAATATTGCCCAAAGTTAGCAACCTAAGATGAGGGAAGGAGGAGGAGGATGAATTAGATTCTTTAAAAATTTAAAAATAAATATGTACACTATTGCAAGATATAACCGTGCTTGTTAGTACCAAAAGAGATAAAAAAAGGATAGCATAAGACAAATAAAAATAAAATACATAATTACAAATACAATAATTTTAAAGTAGTTTAATGCTAAAGTTAATATCTACATCTACTCCTCAAAATCTTTTACTTGAAAATTTTAATTATAATCATTCTTTGATTCTAGTTTGATTATTTTATTTAAACTTATAATCAAATTCAGTTGGTTTTGCTTAGACTTACCAACTATAACTAGTGTGGACACCAGAGCCACCAGAAGTTGGCGACATAATTTAGTTTCAATTTGGATTGAAGAAGCCACATCGGATTAACTCTACTTCAGTTATTTGGTTTCAGTTCTTTTGATTTAGTCAATTAGCTCTTTTGATACATTTAGTTTTGGATCCATAGGACCATACTTGGGTTTATATTGGATTAAAATCTTATTCAAAAAGAGATTATCATAAAGAAGCAAGCTTGGACCATGTCATCTTTGGAGCCACCACTCTCCATATGCCTAGGGAGAAAATACACACGCCAGCATGTGCCATGCCCAAGGATCCTCATGCCAAGTTATGCCAAGCATCAAACTTCCATATGAAGTTCCTTTTCTTTTCTAGAATTTCTTAAAAGTTTTTGATTTCTTACTTATTTTGTTGAAAGGTTGATTTTATCTCAATAGTTTCATAAAAGATAAATATGATATATTATTGTATTTAAAAATTAGATATAACGTTTTACTTTTTTGTTGGGAGGGTTGATTTCTTTCTTATAAAGAGAAGATGATTCCTAAAGAAATAGAACCACTAGGATCCTATATAAATCCATGTATCTTTCATGAATGAGACAATGAATGTATGAATTATTTTATCTATAAATACTAGTATTAATCATTTTGAGAGGGAGAGGGTATGAGACCTAAAATCGCCCCGCAAGGGGAGGATGCGAGGTCCATTTTTTTTCTACCTCTTTAGCCTTCATCTATTTGAGATCTAGTATTTCTACAATCTTGAATCGTCTTTACCATCTACCTACATAAGCCTATTTTACCAAAAAAAGATCTGTCTCCTCCAATATTTTCATCTATCATGCTGAGAGAGGAAGAGCGATCTATTATTCTACAGATTAAATGTTGATAAGGACCTTCGTTCCTTCTCAACTGATCTTTGATTTTTACTTATTTTTACAGATTCAATATTGGTAAAGACCCAGTTCTTTATCGATAGATCTACTTAATTAAAAGATTAAGAGCCATAATCAAGGTAGTTTCTTAACTACCATGATTCGGATTATTTTTATTTTTTTAGATTTTTTTGTGAGCTTAATTTCTTGTTATCTTTCATTCTACTCATACTTCTTTTTACATTTATTCATGAGCATGTTTAATTTTTGCTATTTATTTATTTATTTTATTATTGCTAATTGTTTACTGATCTTAAAGTAGCACTCATCTGCATTATTTAGATTGATCTTGCTTTGGTCCCGTGTCAATCAATCATGCCTTCTAAGCAGAGTATAGGCAACTATACTGTCTATCTTAAAAATAATGTGCCACAGCTAGATGTAATTTATTATTGATGAATGGAAGGAAGCTTGGTCTTTTCTTTTTTTTAGGTTATCCCGCATCAATTTGATATTGGAGCTAGGTTGATTAGGGCTTTAGTTTAAATTTTATAATTTAAACTTTTATAAATTAAATTTTTATATTTTAAATTTTAAATTTACTTTTTAGTATTTTATTATTTTTATTTTTTATTTCATCTTATTCCTACATCCTGAACTTATATGACCACTAGATCTGGTACCTAGTACCAATGGCCTACTTTTCCATCCAGTACTAATATGGATCTCAATACAATAGCAATCATTAATGGCCTGACTGAGAAGTTTGATGATATAAAAGATTTTATGAAAACCATGAGTGAAAGAATAGTACTACTAGAAGAAGCTAGGTGAAGACAATCTGAATATGAGTCTTCCTAACTGCCTATAGGTCAGAGAAGAAGAAATCTAGACCTAGATCGACCTATAGCAGCATGTTCACACTATAACCAGTTCGATTAAGATGAGCATATCCTTAGGAATATGAAGATCGAAGCCTCAAGTTTTGATGGTTGTCTAGATTCGAGAGAGTATCTAGATTGAGAATCAAACATGGACCACTATTTTGGATGGTATGAAATATCTGAAGCAAAAAGAGTTAGATTTGCTAGGATGAAGTTGGTTAGGCAAGCCTGACTTTATTAAAAAAGTGTTGAGCATCTTCTCAACCAAAGAAGACAAGATCCGATAGAAACCTAGGATGAAATGAAGAAGAAATTTAAAGAAAAATACCTCCCCACTTCCTACTAACAAAGACTTTTAGATCAATGGTAGAGACTTACTCAAGAAAATAGATCAGTCATAGAGTACATCACGAGATTTGATGAGTATCTTATGAGATGTAGAGTAACCAAAGATAGGATTATTATCTTATCTAGATTTAGAGCTGGATTATGAGAGAACATCTAGCGTGAGCTATTTTTGCAAGAGATAACCATGCTAGAATAAGCTTATCAACTTATCTTGGACTTTGAAAGATTTTTTAGGTATTCAACCATCCATCATCTTGAACCTAGCCGAGTAATCCCTTCTGGATCGAGACCCAATACTAACCAGGCTCCTAGTAATAGATCTTCACCTATAAATCTTATTGTGAGAAAAGAAGATGAAAAAAAAGGGTTGTAGGAGAGTTATCTAAGAAAAGTAGTTCTCGATTCCACTACTTCAAGTGCCATGGTTACGATCATTTTGCTGCACAATATCCTAACCAATCTTTATTTATGGAAGAATTAGAAAAAAAACTTTAGAAAATATTGAAGAAGAAGTTTATGAAGCTGATCCAGACTTAGCGAGTAGTTTGAGAGTACTGAGGATATCCTAGATTTTGTTGCACTAGAGTCAGATCTTAGGCTGGGAGTCATTAGGTATATTCAAGCACAGACTAAGAAAAGTAAAGATTGACGTAGGACCTCTATTTTTCATATCTTTATAAAGTTTAGATAAAATTTATAAGATGATCATTGATAGTGGTAGCTGTATCAACGCCATTTTCACTGATATAGTTAAGCAATTAGGATTACCTCCTGTAGATCATCCCAGCCCATATCATATGTCTTAGATAGATTCCTTCTCTATTTTCATCAAACTTAGATGCTGTATTTCCATCCAGCTCCATTCTTATCAGGATCATGTTTGGTGCGATGTCTTATCCATGAAAGTTGAAAGTATCATATTAGATCGACCTTGGCTGTTTGATAATGATGTTATGATTTATGGTCGAACCAACTCCTATAGTTTCACTCATAAGGATAAAAGGATTACAATCAATCCTTCCCCACCTAAGACTATCAATAGAAAGATAGGCGATGAACCAAAAGAAAACATCAAAAAGAAAAGCCTTCATCTGATAGGTGCTAAGAAATTAGAGATGATCATGAGTAAAAGATCATCGGTTTGGATGCTTTCTATGAGAGAAGTTCGTGAGGACCCTAAGGTAGATCATCCCAAGAAAGTAGTTAGCCTTCTTAGTAAATTTCATGATGTCTTTCTTGAGGATCTCCTAAATCATTTATCATCCATGAAAAACATTCAGCATGCTATTGATTTGGTTCTGGATCTATCCTATCTAATTTGCCCCATTATAGATTGAACCCCACTGAGCATGCTGAGCTATAAAAATAAGTTGGAGAGCTGATGAAAAAAAAATTCATGAGAGAAAGTTTAAATCCTTATGCGGTTCCTGCACTATTGACTTCAAAGAAGAATGGTATATGGAGGATGTGCATAGATAGCCGTGTCATTAATAAGATCATCATTAAATACCATTTTTTCATTTTTTGGTTAGATGACATGCTAGATATGATGGCCGGAGCTACTATTTTTTCTAAGATTGATCTCAAAGTGGTTACCATCAAATAAGAATTAGACCAAAAGATGAGTGGATAATTGCTTTTAAAATAAAAGATGGTTTATATGAATGGATAGTGATGCTATTTGGATTATTCAATGCTCCTAGTACTTTCATAAGATTGATGACCCAAGTACTACGATCGTTTATAGGAGAGTTTATAGTCGTATACTTTGATGATATTTTGATCAATAGTCGAACTAGGAAGGACCATTTAGATCATCTCCGAAAAGTATGCCAAGTTCTTAGAATAGAAAGCATGTATACCAATCCTATGAAATATGCTTTCATGACAAACTATGTCATCTTCTTAGGTTTTATTATTATCTCTGATGGTGTGTCTGCCAATCCTGAAAAGATTAGAGCAATAGTTGAGTGGCTGGTATCCAAGAGTGTGCATGATGTGCAGAGTTTTCATGGATTAGCAATCTTTTATCGTAGATTCATAAAAGAATTTAGCACCATAGCCCCTTTCATCACTGACTGCATTAGAAAGAAAGATTTTGAATGGACTAAGGTAGCTAATAGAGCCTTCTTAGATATTAAGAATGAAATGACCCACGCCCTAGTCTTACGTTTATCTAATTTTTTCAAGATTTTTGAAGTAGCATGCGACACATCAGGAGTTGGGATTGGTGGTATCCTTAGTCAAGAAGGTCATCTGGTAGAATACTTTAGTGAGAAACTTAACGATTCTAAACTCAAGAATTCTACCTATGATAAGAAGTTTTATGCGATAGTCCAAGTCCTAAGATACTGGAGATATTATCTACTATCGTAAGAATTTATTTTATACTCAGACCATAAAAATCTCCTATTTCTAAATTCTCAAAAGAAGTTGAATCATAGACATGGTAGGTGGGTCGAGCTTTTGCAAGCCTATACTTTTATTTTGAAACATCGTGCGGGTGTAGAGAATCGCACTATTGATGCCCTGAGTCATCGTAATACTTTATTATCCATTGTTAGTATAGAGGTTGTTGGTTTTGATAAGATTAAATAAGATTATGAAGAGTGTCCAGATTTTGATAGTATACTTACCACTTTATGGAAAGGACCATCTAGAGAATACTATGAATATACCCTTCAAGATGGTTACTTATTTAGAGGAGCTAGGCTGTGTGTTCCTCATACATTTTTCAGAAATTTTTTAGTTTAGAAACTACACACTAGAGGATTAGTTGGACACTTTGGTAGGAATAAAACCATAGAGTTGGTAGAAGTTCAGTTCTTTCGATCAAGCTTGAAAAGAGATGTCACTCGAATTATTATCCAGTGTAAAACGTGTGTTGTGGCCAAGCAGAGAAAATAAAACACCAACCTATATACACCCTTGCCTATACCAGACTGTCCTTGGCAAGACGTTAGCATGGATTTTATTTTAGCCTTACCTAAGATAGTTAGGAAATATGATTCTGTTCTAGTGGTTGTAGATAGGTTTTCAAAAATGATCCTTTTTTGCCTTATTGCTAAACGTTTGATGCATCAAAAGTTGCAAGAATATATTTTGATGAGATTATTAAATTACACAGATTGCCCAAAATCATTATATTTGATAAGAATGTTAGATTTATGAGCTACTTTTGAAAAATCCTATGAAACCATTTAGGCATAAAATTAAAATTTTCTTCTATCTTTCACCCACAAATAGATGGTCAGACCAAAGTACTCAATAGGAGTCTTGAAAATTTATTGCGTTGCTTGATTGGAGAGCATATGGATAACTGTGATCTTTTATTGTCCTGAGCCGAATTTATATATAATAATTCTGTTAATAGGTCTATTGGCATGAGTTCTTTTAAAGTAGTTCATGGATATCAACCTAGAAAATTAATAGACCTCATCCCACTATCCATGCTAGAATTTTTGAATCTGTAGAGTCATTTGCACAGCATGTCAAGAGTCTACATAAAAAAAATAGTAAAAAAATTAATATTAATAATAAAGTTTATAAACATAATGCAGATTCTCATTGACGTGTCTAAGAGTTTACGGAAGGTGACTATGTGATGGTTCAAATAAGGCTTGAACGATTTCCACCAGGAGCTATCAAGAAGTTAGATGCTCGAGGAGCAGGTCCGTTTAAGATTTTAAAGAAGATTGAACCGAATGTGTATGTTGTAGACTTACCTTATGATGATTTTGGAATTAGCTCTACTTTTAACGTTGCAGATCTCATCGCCTATAAAGAGCCAACTTGGATACCTAGTGAACCATTTAAGCCTGAATCAATCTTTGAGAAAGAGCCTGTTCCTGAGTGTCCACCAGCCAAAATGTCAAAACATGATCAGATTGAGAGAATTTTAGACGAGCAAATCATCTTCACCTGAAGTTGAGGCTAGTAATAGTACTTAGTTAGATGGCGAGATCAATCGGAGTTCAAAGATATCAAGATCATTCGAGAAGAGCTGCAGCGTATTGATTCCAATTTGCTTAATCGTCACATGAGCGGAATCAACCCCCACTTGATAAGATCGAGTTCTCTCCTTTCCGAAAGAATTGGTGCGGACACCAAAGCCACTAAAAGCTAACGACATAATTTAGATTTAATTTAGATTGAAGAAGCCACATCAGATTAACTCTACTTCAGTTATTTGGTTCCAGTTCTTTTGATTTAGTCAATTAGTTCTTTCGATGTATTTAATTTTGGATCCATAGTACCATACTTAGGTTTATATTGGATTAAAGCCTTATTCGGAAAGAGACTATCATAAAGAAGTAAGCTTGGACCATGTCATCTTTGGAGCCACCACTCTCCACATGCCCAGGAAGGAAATATACACGCTAGCATGTGCCATACCCAAGGATCCTCATACCAAGTTGTGCCAAGTAGTAAGCACCCACATGTAATTTCTTTTCTTTCCTAGGATTTTTTAAGAGTTCTTGATTTCTTACTTATTTTGTTGAAAGACTGATTTCTTTCTCATGATTTTATAAAAGATAGATATGATATATTATTATATTTGGATACCAGACATAATATTGCCCAAGGATGGCCATCCAAGAGGGGGATGAATTGAGTATTTAAAAATTTAAACTCTAATTAAACTAAATTTTAATGTAGTGTGCTTGGTGAAATAATATGAGATACAAGTATAGAATAAGAGCAATGTAAACAACACAATGACAAGCACAAGAGACCAAGCTTTTATAGTGGTTCGGTGCCAAACTCGGTACCTATGTTCACTCCTCAAATAAACCACTTGAGAGTTCAACTATAATCACTCAATTGATTATAGTTCGATTATTTTTCTTGGACTCACAATCCAATCCGGTTGGTTTTGATCTAGGCTCATCAACTACAATCTTTACAATGATTATTTTTTCAGACTAACAATCAATCCTAATTGGTTTTGACCTAGGCTCACCAATCAAACCTTTACAATGTCCAACTTTAGGCTTGGACTAATCTCAAGTTTATCACCCCAAGAAATTTGTAAACAAATAAAATACAATCACAATATTTAAAAAAGTTTTGAAAAAAAAACTCAATGAAGCCCAAAAAGAACAGTTTGCAAGATGGAAGGCTTGATTGATTTGCTTTTCTTCTTAAATGCTTGAAAGAAGTTGGTGAAGCTCTTCAATACTTGTATCTTGACTTCTCTCAATCTTAGAATGATTGGAAGGATAAGAAATATTCAAAAGAATAGATCCTTCACTTCACTTAATAGCTCTCATAATGAATGCACTTGGTGTAGGCTTGAAAGCTCTTGAATATATGTTGCAAAAGTCCTTAAAGTTCTTAAATGTCTCTTATATATTTCAACGCTTTTCTACTACTGTAAAATCTTTGAAGAAGTCTCATTTAATTTTCTAGCCATTGGGCATAAAAATCTAGTCATTGAAAAAAAATTAGGACTGAAAAAGTATAATTTTGAAAAAAACTAGACATTACAGTGACTTAGTCGACTAACCTTCTTGACTTAGTCGACTAAATCCCTTACACCTCAACTTCAGCCTTTTCTGCGCTTTCTATCTTGTGTAGTCTTCTGAGACATTGTCGACTAATCTCTGAAACTTAGTCGACTAAGTTTTCTAGGTCAAGAATTCTGACTTTTCTACACTTTCTATATTCTGCTGTCTTCTGATACTTAGTCGGCTAAGTCTCAGACTTAATCGACTAAGTTTCTTGAGATCTGAATTTTTATCTTTTTGTGCTTTCTGCTTTTGCTGTTCTTTAATACTTAGTCGACTAACTTCTGGCTTAGTCGACTAAGATGCATGCCAAGCATGCCATTTGGTTTTTGACAGCCTTTCTTCTTCAATTTCTTTTGTAGGCTAGATTTGCTTCTAAAATTTAATTTATCTCTCATTAACCATTCTTTCTAGGGTGTGTCAATTCTTGATTTTCTTCAAGAGTTTCTTGATTGATGGTACTCCATTTGATTGATGAAATTCACTTAGAGCATTATGAATACTTAGAATATAAAACTACACAATCTCAAAATAATATTAGCAACTTAACAAATTATACTCAAATGCTTTTGTTATCATCAAAATCAATCCGGAGGTCAACAATCTTTTTCTTTTTGATGATGATAAAATTCTTTGAGTATATCTTTCTTTCAAATTTTAAAATAACTTTCATGTAATCAATTTATATGCAATATATTCATTTATGCCATATCAAATTTTATATGCTCCCTCTGAATATAATCACTATATTCAAATTATATTTTAATTTTTGTATTTACTCTTCCTTAATGTGTGCCAACTGATTTTTGAGGTTTCGAAAATACATCTTTTCATATTTAAATTAATTAAAATTAAATACTTTAAATTAGTTATTATATATTTAATTTTTAGATTACATTCACTCATTATTATCCTTCATCTTCTTTTTGTCATTATCAAAAAGATAAACATTTATATTACATATTAAGAATATTAAGAGCACTAGATATTATACATTATACACAAGAGATAATCCATCACATATTGCACGTGCAAATGAGGAAAATAGAAAACTTAAAAATTTGATCACAAGCATAGGACCAAATAGGCATACGTCAAAAGATCAAAAGAAGCTTAAATCATTACAGATATCACATCAAATATAAAATAGGTTTTAAGCTCAAGGATATACAACTATAGATGGCCTAATTTAAGATAGGGTCAGGATGAGTCGAGGATGGATCCACAGCCGCCTAAGGATGCTGCCTGGTAAGAGCACGCTCTACAGTATACTCTATCAAAGCAGGAAGTCGATCAAACATCTCATCAATAACTCGATGCACAATATCAATAATCTGATCTTTCTTAAGACAGACAGAATGCGCAGGCCGTATAGATGGATCTGTAGATCTTGGCATGGGCTCAGATACTAGCATGGGCTCCTCTTCATCATCAACTTTGATCCACTATCCATTTATCTTTTTGAAACCCATCCTCTTTAAGGAGTTTTCATCATACGTGTTAAAGTGCTTCATCTTCTTGAATGATTCATCCTTCATGTCGATACCAAACTCTCTAAATATGATGGTTAGGAACTTTCCATAAGGTAGAGCCGATTTTGCTTTCTTTCTTGCCTCTTGCATGGTCTTCATCATCAAGACAAAAAAATTGAATTTTTTTTCTTCAGTATATGATAAAGAATCCCCACATCATTCCTTGTCATATAATCAAAGCATCCAATTAGGAAGATAAAAATCTTGCAAACCATGTAATGTAAAAGACAATGCTCGGTACTCAAATATTTTGCCAAAATCTCTTCAAAATTCAAAGCATCATCCCAATTAAACAGCAGATGAAGTTTTTCTTGCCGATCATCAAACCTCTCAGCCCCTTCCACCGAAGTCTTTAGTAACTGTCCTAGATTTTCCACTATCAAATGTATCTTGATCCCTTTAACTTTAGATTTTAGAGATTGAGAACCTATCCTTGCATTTCCATAAAACTTTCTTACAAGAATTGGATAGGGAAGCAATTTCAGCAAACATAAGTACTCCCATCCTTGAAATTTGATGCACTCCCCGATCTCAAATCCTTGTTTCTCCAGAAAAATAAAATCAATCTTTCTTTCAGTGGTCACAGCCCTTGAAAAAAATGGTATCACCTTTGAGGGAGAGGGTGTGACCTGAGATGGGGGTTGAACGAGAGTGAAAATCAGAGTGAAACAATGGGATGGTGAAAATGGTGAAGCACCTATAGTTGGAGCAGCTGAAGGAGGTGAGGAAGGTAGAGACTGGTAGGGACACGATGCTGTCGTTAAGACACCGTGTTTATCAATTTAAATCCGACTCTTTACTTTTTAAACTAATTAAAAATTATGAAGAAAGTGGTGAGTCGGGTCGAATCCACAGAGAGGCAATGATTTATTTCTAAAATCTTTGATTTTTTTTTTTTTTAAGAAAAGAAAGCAAAGATTAAAGTCAAAAAATAGATCTATAAATAAAAATAGAATTTAAATTATGCAAAAATAAATTTGATACTAAGATCTACTATTTAGATCTTAGCAACTACTTATAGTAAAATTAAAGAGCAATAAAGAACAAATAATTTAAAGAGCTAGAATTGAAAAGAATAATGAAACTTTCTTTATTAAATTTAAAACTAAGATGCAGAATTTAAATACAAGAAATTAAAGAAAATTTAGAATTTTAATACAAGAAATTAAAGAAAAAAAAAAAAAACTAGATGAAGATCGCAGATCGGCGTAGGCATGAAGATGGCGTAGAAGACCGGCTCTTCTTCTCAGCAGCACCGCAGCTTTGAAGCAACCTTTAATCCCGAGCTTGACTTCCACCCTATACCTTAGCTTCTCTTCCAACCCTCCTCCTTTCTTAGAGGCTTAGGATCCTTTTTATAGAGCTAGAAGAGGTAGATATTTATTTCTAAAAGCAATATGGGACTAATTCCCTTTGTAATCGTAAAAATTTGAATAAAATTTGAATAAAAACAACCCTGTTACGTCTCTGGTAAATCTGGTAAAATCAGGCTATCCGATAGGAATCGAACGGTTCAAAAATCGTCAAAATCGGATGCCTATCAGCCTAGATCAGCTCGAATTAAATACTGGCCATCCGATCGCGCTTGATCGAGGAAATCTGGCCGCAAATCGCGCTTCGGGAGTCCTGATCACTGCCGGGAGCGTTCTGGACCGTCGGATCGAAGCTGGAATCAGGCGCTGCCGTTTGATGGTGATCCGAGTGAAATTGGCAATCGAAAAAAATGCTGACCGTCCGATCTTAACCGCAATCAACCGCAGCCGTCCGATCGCGCAATTACTGTTCCCATGGACCGCGTAGACCGGCCGCACCGCACACCGCAACCAATCAACGCTTCTGTCACCGAGTGAAATGACCAGATTGCCCTGTGAGCCACGATAAAATTTTGTAGACCCTTTAAGGGTCTAGGTCCACCACGTGGCAGGCTCTGATTCGCCGGATTTTGCTGAGCTGGCGGTCCACGCCTGGATCGTAGACCGGCTGATGGCTTCAATGACTGAGTCGGCTTTGATGGCTCAGCTTCGCTTGGTGGCTCGGCTTGGCTTGGTGGCTCGGCTTGCGGAGCCGGTTGAGCCGTTTTCTTTTTTTTTTTTTTATTTATTTAATTTTTATTTATTTTATATTTTTTTTAAAAATTCATATCTTTTTCATTTTAGCTCCATTTTACTTGAAATTTATTTTGTTGTGATCAAAAAAATGAGCTCTTTCTTTTAATAATAAAATTTTATTTCTTAATTTTTATTTATTTTTTTATTATTTTTTAATTAATTTTTTAATTAATAAAAATATGAATTTTTCAAAAATTATATATAAATTGATTGATAATTTTTAAAAATTAATATAAATTAATTAATAAATTAATACTTTTATTGGTGAATTTACGATGCTTATCACACCCCCCAACTTAAGCTTTGCTCGTCCTCGAGTAAAGAAAGAATTTAGTTTAGATCAATTACCATATTTTGTTGAGATCTTCCTTCACAAAAATAAATCTAAAATTTAAGATCAAAAGTTTAGACAGTATCACTAACTAAGTATTGAGTTTCAGAAGTAAATTTCACAGCAGATTAATTAGAAACTTTCTTAGAGTTCATCTAAAGATTTTCAGCACTTTGTGTCGTGAATACTAACTTAGCATTTGGGTGTTGATTCAAAGGGCAAATGAATCTTCTTTTTATCACCTATTTTGGTTAGTTTTATATACTCCCAAGTTAAGTGCATGAATTAAGGTAGCTTTCACACTGCTTTTTTTTTTTTTTTTTTTTTAAATTGTGCTGAGCATCCTGGCCTTCCCTTCACCATTTGATGTGAACTTCTACATTTAAGGTGCAAAGTTCTAGTTTAGGGCAATCCACATATACTCTATTTTTTGCACTTTTTTTTTTTATTTTTTTTAGAAAGCAGGTAGCTCTTTCCTTAAATTCAAGTTTCTTTAATTGAAGTATATATAAACCATCAATTTTTAGTGATAATTGAATCCTCAATTTAGCCTTATAATCAAACACCTGCTGTGCTTCATTAGTGTGCATGTGCAAGTAGAAGTGCTGTTAGCCTTTAAATGACCTAAGTAGGTTGCTAATGGTCTGACCAAATAATCTGCTTCTTGACTCGCTACCATTATTAGTTAATACTTTCTAACTTTATTACTTATCCTAGTTTATTTTGCTTAAGATTCTCTTTCCCAAAATATGGTTTGTTCAAAATTTTTATTTTTATTTTTATTATTTTTTTAATAGTTTTATTATTATTATATATATTATTTATTTATTTAATTTTTTTAAAATTTTTTAATATTTTATTTATTTTATTATTATTATTATTATTAATTTTTATTTTTATTGATTTATTTATTTATATATATATTTTTTTTGTTTTATTTTTTTTATTATTATTATTTTTTTTATATTTTTTTTTACTTTTTACCCAACTGAATTGACATTGTCCTCAATAGAGAGGAAAAATAAATAAAAGAGTGTAAATTATGTTTATTTATTTAGCATGGGTCTTGAAGCTTATGATCCTTCTCCCGCTTTTTGGTTCTCCAACTTAGCCTAAAAAAAAAAAATAATAATAATAAATAAATTAGATTCAAGAAGTATTGGGTTGCCTCCCAATAAGTGCTAAGTTTATTGTCTTCAGCCAGACGAGATGCAGTTTAATTCATTATGGTTCTATTAATTGCACTTGATCAATATTTCGATTGTAATGATATCCCTTCGATATATGGTTTAAGCCTTTGGCCATTTACCTTAAAAAAATTTTTAGTCCTGGGATCATAGAGTTTAATTGCACCATGTGGGAATACATGATTAACTATATAAGGTCCATCCCATCTGGATTTTAGTTTTCCAGGAAATAATCGAAGCCTTGAGTTAAATAACCAGACTTGTTGATTTGGCTCAAAGGTTTTTCTTGAAATATGTGTTTATCATGGAAGGCTTTCATTTTTTCCTTATAAATTTTTGAATTTTCATAAGCTTCTTGCCTTAATTCTTCTAATTCACTTAATTGTAACATCCGATTGGAACCAGCTTTGTTTAAATTAAAATTTAATTATTTTATTGCCCAATATGCTTTATGTTCAAGTTCTACCGGAAGGTGACATGCTTTTCCATAGATTAATCTATAGGGAGACATTCCAATGGGGGTTTTATAAGCTGTCCTATAGGCCCATAATGCATCATCCAATCGATCTGACCAATCTTTTCGATCAGGCCTAATAGTCTTTTGTAAGATATTCTTGATTTCCCTATTAGAGACTTCTACCTGACCACTTGTTTGCGGATGGTATGGTGTAGCTATCTTATGTGTCACCCCATATTTTCGTAATAAAGTTCTAAATTGATGATTTGTAAAATGGGTACCCCCATCACTAATGATAGCACGTGGAAATCCGAACCTGGAAAAGATATTCTTCTGAATAAATTTTAGGACTACTTTATGATCATTGGTTCGAGTTGCTATTGCTTCAATCCATTTAGAAACATAATCAACAGCTACCAAAATGTATTCAAATCCATTGGAAGGTGGAAAAGGTCCCATAAAATCAATTCCCCATACATCAAAAATTTCAACCACTAAAATGGGGTTCAAAGGCATCATGTCTTTCTTTGAAAATATTCCCTAAGGCTTGACACTTAAAACACTCCTGACTAAAAGTATGGGCATCCTTAAATAATGTTGGCCAATAAAAACCACTTTGTAACACTTTGGCCGCAGTTTTTCGTCCAGAAAAGTGTCCTCCACAAGCAAGAGTATGACAAAATTGTAAGATACTCCATTGTTCAGATTCAGGAACACATCTACGAATGATTTGATCAGCACAAATTCTAAAAAGCTCAGGATCTTCCCAAAAATAATATTTGATTTGAGCAAAGAATCGATCCTTTTCATTCTTAGACCAGCCATCAGGAATTTGTCCTATGACTAAGTAATTGACAATATTTGCAAACCAAGGAGTCTTTGTATGTGAAACTGTTAACAATTGTTCATCTGGAAAAGATTCTCTGATTGATACAGGTTCATTATCTTTCACTAGGATCCTAGACAGATGGTCTGCTACAACATTTTTAGATCCCTTCTTATCTCGAATTTCAATGTCAAATTCTTGTAATAATAAAATCCATCTAATTAATCATGGTTTAGCATCTTTCTTTGAGAGCAGGTATCTCAAGGCTGAATGATCCGAGTAAATTATGATTTTTGATCCTAATAAATATGATCTAAACTTTTCTAGGGCAAACACAATGGCTAGCAACTCTTTTTCAGTGGTGGTATAATTCATTTGTGCTTCATTCAGAGTTCTACTAGCATAATAGATCACTACAGGACATTTGTTTACCCTTTGGCCTAGGACAGCTCCTATGGCAAAATCTGAGGCATCGCACATAATTTCAAAAGGTAGTGACCAATTAGGAGGTTGTATGATTGGAGCTTTGGTCACAGCTTCTTTTAAAATTTCATAAGCTTTAAGACAATTTTCATCAAAGTTAAAAGAAACATCCTTAGCAAGGAGATTACACAAAGGACGAGAAATTTTAGAGAACTCTTTGATGAAGCGACGATAGAATCCTACATGACCAAGAAAAGATCGAATTTGTTTGACAGAAGTGGGAGGAGGAAGTTTAGAAATTAGTTCAACTTTAGCTTTATCTACCTCAATCCCTTTCTTGGATACTATATGTCCTAAAACGATCCCTTTTTGAACCATGAAGTGGCTCTTTTCCCAGCTTAACACTAGATTAGCCTCAATACATCGTTTTAATATTTTCTTCAAATTGTTGAGACAACTCTCAAAAGATTCTCCAAAGACCGAAAAGTCATCCATGAATATTTCTAAGAAATCTCCTATCATGTCTGAAAATATTGACATCATGCACCGTTGAAAAGTTGCAGGTGCATTACATAATCCGAATGGCATTCTACGGAAAGCAAAGGTTCCATAAGGACATGTAAAGGTGGTCTTTTCTTGATCTCCTGGGTAGATTGCTACCTGATTGTATCCCGAGTATCCATCTAAAAAGCAAAAGTATTGTTGGCCTGCTAGTCTTTCTAGGATTTGATCGATAAAGGGTAAGGGAAAGTGATCTTTTCGGGTGGTTGTATTGAGTTTTCTATAATCTATGCAGACACGCCACCCAGTGGAAAGTCGTGTTGGTACTAAGTTTCCATGTTCAGTGCGGACAACCGTAAGTCCAGATTTTTTTGGAACAACTTGTGTAGGACTCACCCAGTGGCTGTCAGAGATAGGATAAATAATTCCAGCATCTAACCATTTAATTACTTCTTTCTTGACTACTTCTTGCATGTTAGGATTAAGCCTTCTTTGCATCTCTCGAGTTGGTTTGGCATTATCTTCTGTATAAATATGGTGCATGCATATTGACGGACTAATTCCTTTTAAATCGGCAACGGTCCACCCTATGGCCTCTTTATATGTTTTTAGAATATTTACCAATTGGTTTTCCTGTTCAGTAGTTAAGTTGGAAGCAATTATTACTGGTAGGGTTTTCTTTGATCCTAAAAATACATACTTAAGTGATTCAGGTAAAGATTTTAGTTCAAGTTGTGGTGGGGCCTGAATTGAAGGACGTATTGGTTCAATTTTTCGCTCAGGTAAGGGCTCAATTTTCACTGACCAAGGTAATGAATGTGATGGTTGAGGTAAATTAAGCAGGGTATTTACTTCCTGGGTTTGAGTATCTTCAGTGGGTTCATCATCTTGTAGTAAATCTAAGGAGGAATTAGATTCAACTATTTCATCTATCTGATTGATTACAAAGCAGTCTTCCTCCTCTTGGGTGTACTTTGGGGTATTAAAAATATTAATTCTTACTTTTTGATTCCCAAAAGAAATATCCATAGCTCCCATTTTACAGTTGATATTGGCATTCGCGGTTGCTAAGAATGGACGTCCTAAAATTATGGGATTTTGGTTCAGCTCTTGGGATGGTTCCATGTCAAGTATGAGAAAGTCTACAGGAAAATAACATTTATCTACTCTAACTAGAACATCCTCAATTAAACCACATGGTGTTTTTATAGATCTATCAGCTAATTGCAAAATGACTGACGTGGGTTTTAATTCTCCAATCCCAAATTTTTCATAAATCGAGGTTGGAAGGAGGTTTACACTAGCTCCTAAGTCTAGTAATGCTCGGTCAAAGGTTATACCTCCAATAACACATGAAATTAAGGGTGCACCAGGATCTTTCATCTTTTGAGGTATTGGATTTAACAGGACCGCACTTACATCCTCGGATAGCATAACTCTTTTGGTGGTTCGTGGCTCACGCTTTTGGGTACAGAGTTCTTTAAGAAATTTAGCATAGGCTGGAACATGCTGAATTGCATCGATGAGGGGTAAATTAATATGAACTTGTTTAAATAGTTCCATTAGCTCCTTGTTGCGTGTTTCTTGCTTTTTGCGAGAAGAGCCTGCTTCTAAGGCCGAAGGGAACGGGGCTTTGGGTTTATATGTCTCAGCTAATTCATCTGTTCTCTTCTTTTCTTTATCCATCTTATCAGTGTCAGTACCAGTCATAAGCTCAAGTTCTTCTATATGATTATCCTCTTCTTCAAATTTCTCATCTTGGCTAACATCAGTATTGGCCTCTATCACCTGGTCTTGATATGGGTCCTTAAGAATCCTACCACTTCTAAGTTCAGATATTGCTTTGGCATTTTCTAATTGGGGGTTCTTAGGTGGAATGTTAGATGGATGAGTAAATCCAGGTGGTTGATAGACATTGGATGGATTATTTTTAGGATTTGCAATTGGTTGGCTTGGTAATTGACCCGGTTCTCTCCTCATGCTAGACTCAGCTATTTGTCCTATTTGAGCTTCTAGTCTGGCGATTGATTGTTGTTGGCTTAGAATTAATTGTTGAAGTTGATTGAATTTATCGTCGGCTAGATTGGTCTGTTGAGGAGGTGGGTATGAGGGTTGATTATAATGTAGTGGTTGAGAAGACTGACTAGGCTGACCCTTATTATAGGCATAGTTCTGGTATTGGGGCCTATTTTGATAATTCTGAACTGGTGGGATTTGGGTCTGAGCCTGAGTTTGTTGTGGTTTCCAAGAGAAATTAGGATGGTTTCTCCAACCAGGATTATATGAATTTGAATATGGGTCATTAAGTGGTTTTGAGTAACCTTGAGCAGCTTGGACTTGTTCTTGGATAAGAGGTGGTAATTGTGCAACCGTGGGACATTCACTTATATGATGTGTTGGGCTAGCACAAATAGAGCAAATCACTTGATAATTAGAAGCTGGTGTGTATTGTGCAGGGGATTGTTGACCTAAGTTTAGGAATTGATCTAATTTCTGTGCAATAAGGTCGACTTTATCTAATTTTTGTGCTATTATGTTCAAATCTGCCTTAGAATTGAGTTCCGAAGTTTTGATCTCATAAATTCCTGCCCGTTTTTGTTGAGAAATTGATCTTTCATAAGAAGATAATGAAGCATGGTTAATAGAGTTTTCACTTAAAGTTTCAAACAAGGTATAAGCTTCATCCTCACTTTTGCTCATGAATGCACCTCCACAGGATGCATCAACCATCTGCTTATATTGATCTCCTAAACCTTCATAGAAAGCTTGTACAATTTGCCACTTAGATAGACCATGGTGTGGGCATTTTCTAAGGAGTTCCTTAAGTCTTTCCCATGATTCATGAATTTGTTCCCCTGGAAGCTGAGCAAATCCCGTGATGGCTCGCCTCATGGTATTGGTTCGTCCTATGGGATAAAATTTCTTAAGAAATTCATGTTGCATCTCTGCCCATGTTTGAATTGTTCTTCCTAATGTGCCAAGCCAGTACTTGGCTTTATCTTTTAATGAGAAAGGGAACAAGGTCAGTCTAAGGGCATCATCAGAAAAATTCTGAATTTTTACCGTAGAGCAGATTTCTAAGAACTCATCCAGATGTTTGTAAGGGTCTTCATTGGCATTCCCATAAAAAGATGGGAGCATCTGGATTGTGGTTGACTTAATCTCATAGTGACTAGCAGGGATATCAGGTATGTGGATGCAAGTCGATGGGTTGTAGGTGGAAGGAATAAAGTATTCCTTCATCTGCCTAGGTGGTTCTTCACGATTTCCAGCCATTTGATTACCTGGTCTTAAATGAATTAGTCTTTCAATTTCAGGATCTGGTTTAACTAGGTCAGGTAAAAGTGATCTTCTACCGTGCATGTACTAGTGGAATTTGATATATGGTTCAATTTTTTTTTTTTTTTTTAAATTATTATTATTATTTTTTTTAATTTATTTATTTTTTTAAGAAAAGAAGAGAGAAAGAAAGAAGAGGAAAAATCCTAAAGAATCTTAAATCTGGAGAAGATAGGGAGGAGTTAATTTTTATGTTAGATATTATTTGGCAAACAAGTTAGGCAATCAATCCTGACTAAGAGTTATCCTAGATCTAGACAGCTCCTAACTGCCAAGATCACCTTCAAGCCCTCCAAATAGAGGATTAACCAATCAACTGGCCAGGTAAGTGTAAAGTCGGTGGGAGTCCCCTCCGTTGCTTGCCTTAGACACCAATTGTGCTTGGCCAGGTAAGCGAACAGAACCAATTAAGTAACCACCTTCTTTCGGGCCCAATCGTCCCTGAACCACTTTCCTAGACACCAGTCAAATTGATTAATCCTAACTTGGTTCAACTCTTAGGATTTCTTGTCCTATTGAGCTCGAATATCCTTAAAGGTTAATGTCTAATTGATTTTAAGATTTAAGGTTTGGGTTAATGCAGGATGCTGGTTGGTTGTTTGTGGGCTAAGGAAGGGTGATCAAATCCCCACCTTATCTTGTTTAATGGGTTGTGCCCTTAATTTGGTTTAATATGAAATATGCAAAAAAAAAAAAAAAATTCCAATCAAAGAGTTCTATGCAATTTAAACTAATTAATTAAATTATAAAAAGGCTTACCTTGACTCCAGCAATCACCAAAAATAAGAATAAAAACTAATATGATGGATGCTCTAAATAATTAGGGTTTCTAATCTTGTGATGAGATTTTTAATTAGGTTTATGTAGGTAATATTTTTAATTAATTTAAAATAAAGCAAATATTAAAAATAAAGAAAGAGATTTAGGGTTTAGGAATGATCTCACCGAATAGGATTGAGAGTTTTGTTCGTGCCCTAATCTTCCTTGTTCCTTTTTTTTTTTTTTTTCTTTTCTGCAAAATAAATAAAAAAAATAATGAGTAGGCAGTAAAAAAAAATCAAAGAAATAAAGAAATTTTAATTTTTATGCCTCCCGGCAACGGCGCCAAAAACTTGATAGGGACACGATGCTGTCGTTAAGACACCGTGTTTATCAATTTAAATCCGACTCTTTACTTTTTAAACTAATTAAAAATTATGAAGAAAGTGGTGAGTCGGGTCGAATCCACAGAGAGGCAATGATTTATTTCTAAAATCTTTGATTTTTTTTTTTTTTTTAAGAAAAGAAAGTAAAGATTAAAGTCAAAAAATAGATCTATAAATAAAAATAGAATTTAAATTATGCAAAAATAAATTTGATACTAAGATCTACTATTTAGATCTTAGCAACTACTTATAGTAAAATTAAAAGAGCAATAAAGAACAAATAATTTAAAGAGCTAGAATTGAAAAGAATAATGAAACTTTCTTTATTAAATTTAAAACTAAGATGCAGAATTTAAATACAAGAAATTAAAGAAAATTCAGAATTTTAATACAAGAAATTAAAGGAAAAAAAACTAGATGAAGATCGCAGATCGGCGTAGGCATGAAGATGGCGTAGAAGACCGGCTCTTCTTCTCAGCAGCACCGCAGCTTTGAAGCAACCTTTAATCCCGAGCTTGACTTCCACCCTATACCTTAGCTTCTCTTCCAACCCTCCTCCTTTCTTAGAGGCTTAGGATCCTTTTTATAGAGCTAGAAGAGGTAGATATTTATTTCTAAAAGCAATATGGGACTAATTTCCTTTGTAATCGTAAAAATTTGAATAAAATTTGAATAAAAACAATCCTGTTATGTCTCTGGTAAATCTGGTAAAATCAGGCTATCCGATAGGAATCGAACGGTTCAAAAATCATCAAAATCGGATGCCTATCAGCCCAGATCAGCTCGAATTAAATACTGGCCGTCCGATCGCGCTTGATCGAGGAAATCTGGCCGCAAATCGCGCTTCGGGAGTCCTGATCACTGCCGGGAGCGTTCTGGACCGTCGGATCGAAGCTGGAATCAGGCGCTGCCGTTTGATGGTGATCCGAGTGAAATTGGCAATCGAAAAAAATGCTGACCGTCCGATCTTAACCGCAATCAACCGCAGCCGTCCGATCGCGCAATTACTGTTCCCATGGACCGCGTAGACCGGCCGCACCGCACACCGCAACCAATCAACGCTTCTATCATCGAGTGAAATAACCAGATTGCCCTGTGAGCCGCGATAAAATTTTGTAGACCCTTTAAGGGTCTAGGTCCACCACGTGGCAGGCTCTGATTCGCCGGATTTTGCTGAGCTGGCGGTCCACGCCTGGATCGTAGACCGGCTGATGGCTTCAATGACTGAGTCGGCTTTAATGGCTCGGCTTCGCTTGGTGGCTCGGCTTGGCTTGGTGGCTCGGCTTGCGGAGCCGGTTGAGCCGTTTTCTTTTTATTTATTTATTTATTTAATTTTTATTTATTTTATATTTTTTAAAAAATTCATATCTTTTTCATTTTAACTCCGTTTTACTTAAAATTTATTTTGTTGTGATCAAAAAAATGAGCTCTTTTTTTTAATAATAAAATTTTATTTCTTAATTTTTATTTATTTTTTATTATTGTTTAATTAATTTTTTAATTAATAAAAATATGAATTTTTCAAAAATTATATATAAATTAATTGATAATTCTTAAAAATTAATATAAATTAATTAATAAATTAATACTTTTATTGGTGAATTTACGATGCTTATCAGAGACGCGGCTAGGAGAATAGGGATCGGACCGGATTATGGCTGCTTAGTAGCATCCGAATGATTCTTCATCCTCCGCTCGTACGACCGTAGTTGAATAGGAGTGATCTTAGGATGAGTGCAAAGTTTCTTCTTCCTCGGTGCCATGGATCCTAGTCCTCTTCCTCAATGTTTTTAGGGCTCTGATTTGAAAATTTTTGGAGAGAAAAATGGATGCCCTAGGATTTTAAGTTGGGACGACTAAGAAAGGATGAACAAAAAATAAACAAAATTCCATAGGTATTCTATTTTATAAATAGAATTTCCGATACTTAGTCAACTAAGATTAAGTTCTTAGTCGACTAAGACTTTTTATCTTAGTCTGTATAGTTTGGCACAGAACTTAATGGCTAGAGTTTTAGCCCAAGGTGTCTTGCAATGACTCATGTCTTTTTCAATGAAATTAATGTAAGGATGATTCATGAAAAATTCATCACATCATACCATACAAACATATTCAATAATTTTAACAATATGGATCAAATAATTCTAATTGCTTTCTTATGGCACAAAACCTTTCTTTATTTAATGGTTTAGTGAAAATATCTATAATTTGATTTTCAGTTGGCACAAACTCAAGAGTTATTTCATTATTTTGTACATGGTCTCTAATAAAATGATATCTAACCTTTATATATTTTATTCTTGAGTATAATATTGGATTTTTTGTTAAATTTATAGCACTAGTATTATCACATCGAATAGAAATATTGTTATAAGTGATACCATAGTCCTCTAGTTGTTGTTTGATCCATAATAGTTGAGCACAACAACTTCCGATAGCAATATATTTGGCTTCCATCATAGATAAGACTACTAAGTTTTGTTTCTTACTAAATCATAAGATCAAATTTACTCCTAGAAACTGACATGTTCCACATGTACTTTTTCTATCTAAGCAATATCCAACAAAATTTGAATCACTATATATAATTAAGTCTAGTGAAGATTGTTTTGAGTACCACAAGCCTATATCTTGAGTGTTTATCAAATACTTGAAGATTTTTTAACTATAGCTACATGTGATTCTTTAGGATTTGATTGATAACATGCATACATATATATACTAAATATTATATCAGACCTACTTATAGTTAAATAAAGTAAAGATCCAATCATATCTTAATATAATTTGAGATCTACTATGTTTTCTTTTGGATCTAGGTCAAGCTTACAACTTGTGCTCATAGGGGTGCCACTCCCTCTAACATTCTCCATCCCAATTTTTTTTATGTATTTGCTTTGGTTGATGAAGATCCCCTCATATGATTGCTTGATCCAAGAAAGAAATTGAGTTCTTCCATCATGCTCATCTCGAACTCTTCCATGAGACTAGCAAATTCTCTACACAAATATTCATTAGTAGCTCCAAACACAATATCATCAACATATAATTATATAATTAGTAAGTTGTTTGATTTTTTTTTTAACAAATAATGTTTTGTCTATATTTTCTCTTCTAAAGTTATTATCTAATAGAAACTTGCTTAACCTATCATACCAAGCCCTGAAGGCTTGTTTTAATCCATAGAGTGCCTTTTTAAGTCTATACACATGATTTGGCAATTCTTGATTTTCAAAACCCGAAAGTTATTCTACATAAACTTCCTCCTCAATTAGTCCATTCAAAAATATATTTTTTATATCCATTTGAAAAAGTTTGAAATTCATAAAACATGCAAATGATAAGTGCAATCTAATAGCTTCAAGTCTAGCTATAGGTGCAAAGAATTCATCAAAGTCAATTTTTTCTTCTTGATTGTATCCTTGTGCCACCAATCTAGCCTTGTTTCTAATTACATCATCCTTTTCATCAAGTTTATTTTTAAAGATCCATTTAGTTTCGATTACAAGAAAGTTTTTAAATCTTTAAACTAGTTTTCAAATTTTATTTCTTTCAAATTGGTTTAACTCTTCTTACATTGTTAATATCTAATATGAGTCTTTTTTAGCTTCAATTATATTCTTAGGTTCTAAGTGAGATACAAATGCAATATAATTCATAGCCTTTCTAAGAGATGATCTAGTTTTAACTTCATGAGATGTATTACCAATAATTAATTCTTTGGGATGCTTGTGATCATACCTCCATTTTTTTGATAAATTAGATGTACCTTACTCTTCTTGAGGTTGTTGCTCTCTTTCTTCAATATCTTGCTTTTTAGCTTCTCGTTCTTGTGAAGCTGTATTTTCAAGTATCATAATCTTTATTTTCTTTTTTAAATTATCTGCATCCATATTAATTTTTTCTTCTCTTGCTTTAAGAGAGTTAGTTTTATAAAAAATAACATGCATGAATTTCTCTATAACTAATATTTTTTTTATTAAATACTCTATATGCTCTACTATTAGTTGAATAGTCTAGAAAAATACCTTCATCTGATTTTGTATCAAATTTATCTAATTTATCTTTGCCATTTATCAAAATGAAGCATCTACATCCAAAAGCTTTGAAATATGAAATATTAGGTTTCTTTTCTTTGTAAAGCTCATATGGAGTTTTCTTCAAAATAGATCTTATTAATGCTCTATTTAACACATAGCATGTGGTGTTAATAGCTTCTATCCAAGAGTATTTTAGGAGGTTGCTTTCACAAAGCATGGTTCGTGCTATTTTAATTAATGTTCCATTCTTTCTTTTTACCATCCCATTTTGTTGGAATGTTCTAGGAGCTGAAAAATTATGGTTTATTCCATGCCATGATCACTTCTTATATATAAAACATCACATTTTTTTTCTTTTATGATTTTGTTAAATAGCTCAACAAACATGTCAAAGGCATTATCTTTATGAGATAAAAATAAAATCCAAGTATACCTTGAAAAATCATCGATTATCACAAAACCATATCATTTTCCACCTAGACTTGTAGTTGAAATTAGTCCAAATAAATCTATATGAAGTAACTCTAGGGGTCTAGTAGTTGAAATAATATTTTTGAAGTTGAAAGATGATTTTGTTTGTTTTTCCAAATTGACATGCTTTGCAAATCTTATTCTTTTCAAAATTTATTTTGGATAAACTTTTTACTAAGTCAAGCTTGATTAATCTAGATAATGAGTCCATGCTTACATGACCTAGCCTATTATGCCATATCCAACTAGATTCATTTACTTAAGCATTCATGGCAATAAGACATTCAATATTTTCATTTTTGAGCTCATTAAGATCAATAATATAAATATTGCCATGTCTTTTTCCTATGAACTTAATGCTATCACCAAATGAATTAGTTACTATACAATGAGATGATTTAAATGAAACATTAAAATTTTTATCACATAGTTGACTAATTACAAGTAGATTGTGCATTAAACCATCAACTAGCAATATATTTTTTATATAAGTAGAGGGTGTGATCAAAATATTACCGTGATCAATAATTTTATCTTTATCATTGTCATCAAATATCATCACACCTCCATCTATTGCTTCAAGAGAGATAAATTAGGATTTATCTTTCATCGTGTGCCTCGAACATCCACTATCTAGATACTATCTTTTTTTAGTTCTCACGGATGCCAAGCACACCTATACACGAAATCAAGTAGATTTAGGTACCCAAGTTAACTTGGATTCTTTGAGATTAGCATAAATGATTTCTTTTGAAGTCCAAATTTGTCTTATCTTTGATTGGTTTGTATTTAATTTTTTATTTGCATTCATTATGCATTCAAACATTTTGTGTCCAATTTTGTTATATTTAAAATAAGTTATGATTTTTCTTTGATCTTGTGATCTATCAAATACATTCCTTAGAAATTTTTATTTTTTTTATGGATTGTATCCTAAACCGAGTTTATCGAAAATCATCTTTTGATTATCAATCAATATTTGAAGATTTTTTAAACTAATCATGTACCTATCCATAATTGATCTTAGTCTTACTATTTCATCTTGCAAAGATACATTCTTTTTACTAGATTCATCTAATTTATTTTATAATTCTTTCATATCTTCTTCTACTTTAGCTTTGTCTTTGGTTAAGAGTTGGTTATATTTCTTTAGTTCTTTATTCTTATATGATAGCTTCTTAAAATCATCAATTAAGTCATTAAAAGCATCATATAACTCTTCAAAAGTAAAATCTAAAATTGAAGTATCATCATTTACCTCATCATCATTGTGTGCCATAAGGCAAAGATTTGTCTTTTCTTTTCTTTGATATTCTTCCTCGCTTGAGGAAGAGTCCTCATCATTACTCCATGTGGCTTTATATGCTTTTTTCTTTATTCTCTTGGAGCTTTTCTTCAACATGGGACAGTCCATCTAGAAGTGTTCGGATTTTTTGCACTCATAGCAAAGAGATGGTTATTTCTTTTCTTTTTTCTTCTCTTTCTCTTTGCTACCTTCTTTCTTATTGTATTTTCTTCTATGCTCAAATTTCTTTCTTCTTTTCATGAACTTTTTGAATCTTCTTGCTATCATGGCCATCTCCTCATCATCTTCTGAGTCTTCTTTGGAATCACTTTCTTCTTCATGGATGGCAGCAGCCTTAAGGGCTATGGTTTTCTTTTTCTTCATCTCTTTTTTCTTTTCTTGGTTCATGTTTAGCTCATGGTTCATAAGAGATCCAATGAGCTCTTCCAAAGCTAACTTATTTAAGTCCTTTGCTTCTTGAATGGTAGTCACTTTTAGCTTCTAATTCTTCGACAAGGATTTAAGAATTTTTCACACAATATTACTATTAGAATAATCCTTTTCTAGACTCTTTAAACCATTTAATATATCGATGAATCTTGTGAATATTTTGGTGATAGTTTCATGTGATTCTATTTTGAATAATTCATACTTGTGTACTAATATGTTTATCTTGGATTCTTTGACTTGATTAGTACCCTCATGGATAACTTCAAGTCTATCTCAAATTTCTTTAGCAGATGAACATGTTGATATCCTATTAAACTCATTTGCATCCGATGCATAATATAATATATTTATTAATTTGGCATTGAGTTGTGCTTCTCTTTTGTCATGTTCATCCCAATCCTTTTTGGACTTTGGAATGGACATGCCATCAATTATGATTGTGGGTATATAGGGGCCTTTCACTATAACATTCCATATGTCATAGTCTTGTGCTTGTATAAATATCCTCATTCTTGCTTTTCAATAGGTATAATTATTTTCATTGAAAAGTGGTGGTCTATTCGTTGATTGCCCTTTAACCAATGAATTTTTAATTGAGTTTGCCATTAAATTTTTAGCTTTATAACCATTAGGTCAACAATTAATATTAGAGCATCTGCTCTAATACCACTTATTGCCCAAGGATGGCCATCCAAGAGAGGGGGTGAATTAGATGTTTAAAAATTTAAACTCTAATTAAACTAAATTATAAATAGTGTGCTTGGTGAAATAATATGAGACATAAGTATAGAATGAGAGCAATGTAAATAACATGATGATAAGCATAAGAAACCAAGCTTTTATAATGGTTCGATGCCAAACTCGGCACCTACGTCCACTCCTTAAGTAAACCACTTGAGAGTTCAACTATAATCACTCAATTGATTATAGTTTGATTATTTTTTTTGGGCTCATAATCCAATCTGGTTAGTTTTGACCTAGGCTCACTAACTATAATCTTTACAATGATTGCTTTTTTGGACTAACAATCAATCCTAGTTGGTTTTGACGTAGGCTCACAAATTAAACCTTTATAATGTCCAACTTTAGGCTTGGACCAATCTTAAGTTTTTCACCTCAGAAAACTTATAAATAAATAAAATACAATCATAATATTTAAAAAAGTTTAGAAAGAAAAACTCAATGAAGCCCAAAAAGAAGAGTTTGCAAGATGGAAGGCTTGATTGCTTTGCTCTTCTTCTTAAATGCTTAAAAGCAGTTGGTGAAGCTCTTCAATACTTGTATCTTGACTTCTCTTAATCTTAGGATAATTGGAAGGATAAGAAATATTTAGAAGAATAGATCCTTCACTTTACATAATAGCTCTCATAATGAATACACTTGGTGTAGGCTTGAAAGCTCTTGAATATATATTGCAAAAGTTCTTCTTGAAGTTCTTAAATATTTCTTATATATTTCAAGAATTTTTCACCATTCTAAATCTCTAAAGAAGTTTCATTTAATTTTCTAATCATTAAACATGAAAATCTAGTCATTGAAAAAAAACTGAAGCTGAAAAAGTGCAGTTCTGAAAAAAACTAGACGTTATAGTGACTTAGTTGATTAACCTTCTTGATTTAGTCGACTAAGTTCCCTATCCTTCAACTTTAGCCTTTTCTACGCTTTCTGTCTTGTACAGTCTTCTGAGACATAGTCGACTAACCTCTGAGATTTAGTCGACTAAATCTTCTGGATCCAGAATTCTGGCTTGTCTGCACTCTCTATATTTTGCTGTCTTCTAATACTTAGTCGGCTAAGTCTCAGACTTAGTCGACTAAGTCTCTTGGGATCTAAATTTTTATTTTTCTATACTTTCTGCTTCTACTGTTCTTTGATATTTAGTCGATTAACTTCTATCTTAGTCGACTAAGATGCGTGCCAAGCGTGCCATTTGATTTTTGACAATCTTTCTTCTTCAATTTTTTTTGTAGGCTATATTTGCTTCCAAAATTTGATTTATCTCTTATTAACCATTCTTTCTAGAATGTGTCAATTCTTGATTTTCTTCAAGAGCCTCTTAATTGATGGTATTCCATTTGATTGATGAAATTCACTTAGAGTATTGTGAATACTTGGAATATAAAACTACACAACCTCAAAATAATATAAGTAACTTAACAAATTATACTCAAATGCTTTTGTTATCATCAAAATTAATCGAGAGGTCAACACATAATATTTTACTTTTTTGTTGGGAGGGTTGATTTCTTTCTTATAAAGAGAAGAGGATTCCTAAAGAAATAGGATCCCTAGGATCCTATATAAACCCATGTATCTTTCATGAATGAGACTATGAATGCATGAATAATTTTATCTGTAAATATTTGTATCAATCGCTCTAAGAGGAAGAGGATATGAGATCCAAAATCGCCTCATGAGGAGAGGGTGTGAGGCCCACTTTCTTTCTATCCCTTTATCCTTCATCTACTTGAGATCTAGTGTTCCTACAATCCTGAATCGTCTTCATCATCTATCTACACAAGTCTATTCCACCAAGAGAAGATCTATCTCCTCCAACATTTTTATCTATCATGCTGAGAGAGGAAGAGTGATCTATTATTCTATAGATCAAATATTGACAAAGACCTTCATTCCTTTTCAATTGATCTTTGATTTTTACTTATTTTTTTTAGATCTGATGTTGGTAAAGATCTAGTTCTTTATCGATAGATCTACTTGGTTAAAAGATTAAGAGCCCTAATTAGGATAGTTTTTTAACTACCATGATTTGAATTCTTCTTATCTTTTCAAATTTTCTTGCAGGCTTAACTTCTTTCTTTCTTTTATTTCATTCATATTTTTTTTTGCATTTATTCATGAGTATGTTTAATTTTTGCTATCTATTTATATTTTTTATTATCGCTAATTATTTACTGATCTCTAAAATAATACTTATCCGTATTATTTAGATTGATCTTGCTTTGATCCCGTATCAATCAATCATGCCTCCTGAGTATAGTATAGGTAACTATATTATCTGTCCTGAAAATAATATGCTACGGTCGAACGTGATTTGTTATTGACGAATGGAAGGAAGTTTGATCTTTTTTTTTCTTAGATTGTCCCGCATCAATAACCTTGCCAACTAAGTCCCTTGATACTTAGTCAAATACAATCATCCAATTACAGACTTTGACTAGCCTTAATTCTTAAGTCTCTTTCTCTAAAAAACTTGTTACAAAACAAAGAATACAATAAATAAACAAATTAAAGCTCAATTGTAAAACTCTTTGAGGCTCAAGGAAGTTGCTAGTGGAGTGTCCTGGATGTGTTGACTTCCTCGAAAGCTCGATAAATGCACTAAAGTTCCATTTTTCAAATTAATTAAATGTAAAAAGGTGGGAATTGATTGCTCTCTTATCTTTTGTCTCTTTTTTGACCTTTTTTTTTTTCTAAGGTGAGCTTTCTTATACCTTGGGTATATTCTTCAATAAAATTTCTTGCTTAAATATATCCAAAATTGCTTAGAAAAGATGAAAAGACCATTGGATAACTAAAACTAGCCCTTACACTTATTGGGTTGTCAGACATAAAGGAGTCGATTGATGATCTTTAGGACTTAACTTGTCTTGGTCAGAAATATTGACTCGACTTTCAGGATTCAATTTATGATGCACTATGTCTCAAGATGGCTCTATATTTTTTGACTGTGGCCATTTGGGGGTC
The DNA here is from genome assembly GCA_006176705.1 of Cocos nucifera. Lineage (NCBI taxonomy): Eukaryota > Viridiplantae > Streptophyta > Magnoliopsida > Arecales > Arecaceae > Cocos > Cocos nucifera. Next base: position 1,227,062 of record QRFJ01000139.1, on the reverse strand, counting down.
GATTTGGCTATTATTAACTAAGGTTAATTTGTTTAGAATTGAGGTCGCCTCGTGCAATGCTAAGGTCGATATATATATATATATATATATATATATATATATATATATATTGTGCTTTATATTTTCACTTTGAGAACAATTGGGGGTTGACTTGATTTCAGATAGTTTTTCCCTACTTTCTATCTTCTCTTTGAGACAATTTTTGCTATATATATATATATATATATATATATATATATATATATATATATATATATATATATGTATGTATGTATGTATGTATGTATGTATATGTATGTATGTATGTACATACATACATACATACATACATACATACATACATATATATATATATATATGTTTGCTATGAAATTTGTACTCATGTTTGCTATGAAATTTATTGAAATCCAGGATTAGAAAAAGAGAAGGGCAATTAGTTGCTTGGTGAGTCTAGATAGAAATTATACTTTTGCTTTCAGTTATTTATTCTACCGGTCTTCTTCTTCTTTTTTTAAATTTTATTTTGGCAACTATCATACTTCTTTATGCATGTTAACTTTCTTTGGGTCACAATGGAAACTATAATCATATATGTCATCCTTTGATAAATTACAGCATAAATAAATAAATAAATAAAATAGACAAAAGATCAACTTTTAAATAGATTTGAATTATTGGAGGCAATGGTATATTCCCATTGCCTTCTTTTTCTAAAAGAAAAAGGAGTCAGATTTGAATTCACATGATCATTCTTCTTTATGCATGTTAACTCCCTTTGGATCGTAATGGAAACTATAATCATATATGTCATCCTATGATGGATTGTAGCACAAATAAATAACATGTAAACAAAATAGACAAAAGATAAACTTATAATTAGATTTGAATTATTGGCGGCAATAGTATATTCCTATTGCCTCTTTTTTCTAAGAAAAAGGAGATCAGATTTGAATTCTCTCATGAAAAACAAAAATGATAATTGCAGGCAAAGCCCACATGATTTGTAATCATGCATACGATTCCAATATAGCCTAATCTCCATTTTTAAAAAAACCTAATATTTTCATTTCCTTACTAGTGAAATGCTTTATGAACATGTAATCAGGTTATCCATGCCACTGGCAAATTCATGAACAAGCTAAAGTGCAATTGTGTTATTAAGTGGTTGCGAGACACATGAATAGCCTAAGAAAGCCTGAGAAGGCTACTCTCGTTTTGTCAAGTAACATGGATCCGGAAAAAATATTAAGTGATACAGATCTTAAAAGATGTTGAGGGTCTACCTAGCAAACCAGTGTTGGGTTGGATTTTCTACTAAATTTATGAATTGTGCAGCTTATTTTGGGATGGCCCCTACATATCAATCCAATACCCCTTAGTCTGAATCCTAGGGAAGGAATGCAGAGAAATTAAAACAAAAGGACAAGAAAAAGGTGCGCAATTCTGATGAAGCATGCTTGAGCCTTTGAGTGTCTCCAATAAAGAATGAGTCTGTTGCTCTACCCTTCTAGTACATAAAGAATGAGTCCATCTCTCCACCCTCCTAGCACTACATGGTAGCTCTGCCAAGACCTTCCATCAGTTAAAACTTTAAATGTACCCTATACGCGAAGTCATGAATTCTCTCAGAATGTCTTTGAAGTATTTGTTTTGAAAGACCTATGCAAAATGGATGAAATGAGGAACGAAAGTAGATGCTCGATGGATGTTGTACGTAATGTGTCACTTGCCCTCATGATGGGGCTTCTATCTACATTAGAGGTACAAGTTGAGTTGAGGAGCTAGAGATGAGTTTAACTCGATTCAAAATATATGGACTCGAGATTCGACTCGAGATTGATTGAGCCTTAATATCTTAAGCTCAACATTGAGTTGATGAAAAAAAAAAAAGCATACATTGAGCCTTAATATCTTAAGCTCAACATTGAGTCGATGAAAAAAGAGCATACTCAAGATCGACTTGAAAATCAATTGAGTTATACTTGAGCTCGAATTCGAGCCTTGACGTACTCATATAATAACATATATTATATAAATAATAATATTATTAAAAAATATATAAATTCGAATAGGTTGGCAAGCTTTCAAGATAAGATTTTGCTACTTAAGTTCGATAACAGTCGAGTTGAGTCCAACTCGAATAGCATGTAAGCAGCTCGGCTCATTTGCACTCCTAATCTGTATAATATGCTATTCTTAAGAAGGACAAATCCTAGCAAGACTATCACAATCCTTCCACTCTTCTTTCAAAACAATCTCAATATCTTTATCATTGGTTGGTGCAGGCTTTAAGGTGATTGTGACAAACAAGTTCTTATGATATGCCAAAGTATAGCTGATTTTTCTTTTTCAAATATGATAATTGTAACCATCAAGTTTGTCTATCTTGAATCTATCAAAACTATTCATTTTATGCTCCACCAAAAAAAAAAAAAAAAAAAGCATGAAAATATAATATGATCTTGCACCGTATGGCTAAATGACATGCATAATTGGGATATTTCTTCAATTAGATCATATGTATGTTTTTTTTTTTTTTGCTTCTATCTTACGGCAAATGAGGAAAAGTTGGAATGATGGAGTTTTCTTTTCACCCTATTGTTAATACAACCATTGCCAGAGCTGCTAGTATGCGTCACGCTAGCTTATGCGTGCATGCCCCTTACTTCTATTCAGCAACTTGCTGTGGGTGGGTTTGACCCAAGGCTTTATAAAACTTGATATTAATGGTATCGTGTTGGTACAGGACTAGGAGTGTGCCCGGGCTGGTTTTCTCCTTTGAAATGTTGATGCTAACATTGTCCATGCAAGGGCTAGAATTTTGCCTACAAAGAGCTCCCTCTTTGCAGAGGCTTGATCCTTACGCGAGCCTTACTTGGCTGTTGATTGAGTGACCTTGCTGACATTTTGTCAAAGTCCGAGTGCGTCATTAAGCCACTTAGGCTGGATCCATAGATTTCAATAGCTCGACGGCGCGCGCATATATTCTGACAACAGTTGTGCGCGCGCGTGGGCAGGTGGAATTTGTGCGTCATAATCATCTGCGGATACGACAAAAAATAGGAAGGTATATATATGTGCTTAAGATATAATCAAGTGATGACAAGTAGCTATCAAATGGGCATGATCCATCCACCGCCCGCTGTTAGGACATCAGCATCAAATTGGCACAAAGCTCTGCACAACATTCATTAAAAAACATGGGGAGGCAATGGAATCAAAGAGTTTCATGCGTCTTTATCAACCAACGACGTGTTAGAAATTAACAGCAACTTCTTAACTTGGTTCGATCTTGTAGAGAAATAAAGTCCATGCATGACATGGCCAGCTGACATTGCGAGTTATGCTGCTACACTGGATGCTCTGCTAAAGGACCGGGGCCAGTTGATTCAGTTCCCTTCTTACTCGCTCTTTAGAAGTGATCTCTCTACCACACGTAAACTTTAGGCTTCTCTCGACGTGGGTCGCTCCTCCAAAGCTTGAACTTCATCTCAAGAGAAAATTGAGTTCCAAACAATTTAAGTGCATTGTAGAGATACCCCCAACTTTCGCGAAGCATGAGTTCCGATAATTCCTGCTTGTAGTAAAGATCATAATGTTAACCAGGTCATACGTAACGATTCAATCATTTCCTACCTGAATTCAATCATTGTTAGCTTGTGGAGCTTGGGTGAATGAATATGAGGATGCCTTTATCATCATCTCATAGGTAAATCCATCTTTTCATTGTTGTGATCATGTCTATGAATTATGAGGCAGTAGGTAAATTTGCACAAGTAGTGCGACATTTTGATTTAAGACAGGGTCTTCAAAATTAAAAATCGGGGCAAGGATTAAAATTCGAGTTATGGAGCATATTTGAGCCCAACCAGAGGCCAATATACTTAAATGTTCTGCTTAACTTTGGACAGTTATGGTCAGAAGGAAACCTGAAACTAAAACGAAGGGAAACAGAAAAGGTAAAAAAAAAAGAATATGGAAGAAACATTTCATGTTGGTTGCTTAAGTATTGATATTAAGATTAAATACTAAATACAAATTTAAACATGGAATATTTTAAAAATTTCAGCTAATGACATTCATGTTTGTTCTCATAACTCATAGCTACGGAAATATCGAATAATAATCTACACCACCTCAAATCTAATTGGTATAATAGGCATAAAACAAGGCACACGGACTTGCACAATCACACGGAATAGAGATGAGAAAAAAATGGATACCGAATTTACATGATTCGACTGTAAAGCCTATATCCATAGGCAACACACCAGAGAAATATTCTACTATAATAAAAAGAAAGAGATTCAATTACTCGAAACTCTCCAAACTCTAATTGGAATGTGGTTTCTCAAACCTCTCACACATTCCAAAATTGGTAGAAAATATAGTATTTATATAGGTCCATACCGTGGGAGGCATTACCCCTGCACCCCCCAATGACGTTGATGGTGGCCTTCGAGCCCGAGCCTATCGGCCCGTATCCTCCGCTACCATCATAGAGCTTACAAAAAATTCCATATATATCACATCGCAGGCTATGCGGGTACCTTACAAAAATTTCCATACATATCACATCGCAGGCTATGCGGGGCGGGTCATAATTCGGGCCCATTAAAATATCCAAAATTTAAGCTACATTAACAATTTTTCTCCTTGGCTTGAATTTCCTCTATCATCAACAAAATTATCTCAACACTTTGTCTTGCCAAGTGCCCTCACAAGGATGCTACTGAGCACTACAAACACCAACCAAGTCTAGGCAATACCTAAACTTGCTAACTGGGACTATTTTGATCATCATATCTATCAGATTATCATGTGTAGAGACTTTCTACACAACTATAGTATCCTGTGACACAATGTCCCAAATGAATCAATATTTGACATCAATATATTTTGTTCACTCATGGTACATCTAGTTCTTTATGAGATGAATGACACTCTGACTGTTACAAAATATTGTTAGCTTGTTCTGTATCAATCTAAGATCACTCACCAAATCCTATAACTATATAGCTTTCTTTACAGCTTCTACTAGAGCAATATACTCAGCTTCTATGGTAGACAAAGCAACTGCAGCTTGCAATGTTGCCTTCCAACTAATAGCACTACTAGAAAGAGTAAATAAATAACCTATCAGAGATCACCTCTTATCTAAGTCTCCTGCCAAATCTGAATCTACATAGCCAACAACTGAATCACTTATCTTGGCCCTGTCGAATGTTAGACCAACATCTATAGTACTCTTTAAATACCTTAGAATCCATTTCACTGCTTGCTAGTGCTCTCTCCCAAAATACTCTATGTATCTACTCACAACACTAACTGCATGTGAAATGTCAGGTCGAGTGTAAACCATAGCATACATAATGCTATCCGCAGCACTCGAATAAGGAACACTGGACATTTGCTTCATCTCATTATTTGTTTTAGTGACATATCTACAGATAACCTGAAATGGGCAGCAAGCGAAATAGTTACAGACTTAGCATTATTCATGTTGAAACGTTGAAGCACTTTCTTAACAAAGATCTACTGAGACAAGAAAAGCTTTCCAACACATCTGTCCTTGGTAATCTCCATTCCCAAAATCTTCTTTGCAGCACCTAAATTTTTCATCTCAAACTCATTACTCAATTGCTTTTTTAGTATATTAATCTGTGACATGCTTTTAGCAGCAATAAGCATGTCATCCACATACAATAGTAAATAGATAAAGAAATCATCTAAAAGCTTTTTATAATGCACACAACTATCATATGAGCTGTGGATAAAGCCATTACGAACCATGAATGTATCAATTTTTTTATACCACTACCTAGGTAACTGTTTCAGATCATATAAAGATTTTTTGAGCAAGTAAATGTGGTTTTCAATACCTAAAATGATAAATCACTCAGGCTGACTCATATAAATCTGCTCCTCCAGCTCATCATGCAAAAATGCTGTTTTCACATCTAACTGCTCAAGCTCTAGATCATGAAGGGCAACCATGGCAAGAAGGACTCTGATGGAACTGTGCTTCACAACTAGAGAGAATACTTCATTGAAGTCAATCCCCTCTCTTTGAGTAAAACTCTTAGCTACCAACCGTGCTTTATAACGAGGGGCTTCAACCCCTGGAGTGTCTTTCTTTTTCTTGAAAACCAACTTGCAGCCTACCATTTTCTATCCCTTAGGCAATGTCACAAGTTTTCAAGTCTGATTCTTGTAAAGAGATTTAACTTCTTCACCCATAGCACCGACCCACTGATCTGCATCTGAACAAGAAATAGTTTTTCTGTAATTACTTGGTTCATGCACATCAACAATCTTAGCAATTGATGAGGCATATGCAACTAGATCTACATTTGCACATATCTCTGTGGAGGTGTGATCTGTCTTCTCTCTATACCAGTTGCAATGCTATATCAATTTTGTGCTGTTGCTCAGGTGCATCCTCTTCTTGATTAAGATCCTGCACCTCATCCTCTGGATTACTAGACTGAACTACTGAAGTATCAACCTCAAGCTTTACTTGTTCTCTAATACTATGATCTAATTTTGCTATTGACTTCTCCCTCTAACTATCCAATGAAGCAGACTCATTATGTCACATCCCTATTGATTATTAACCCTGAAGACTTTGGATCATTGCACCACAACCTATAGCCTTTCACTCTAGATGCATACCCTAGAAATATGCATTTCTTTGCCCTTGGCTCAAGCTTAATTACAATCCCTTACATGAGCATAAGTAGGACAACCAAACACTCTCAATTGAGAATAATCAGCAGGTGACCCGGACAAGATCTCAAAAGAAGTTTTACACTTAATTGCTGTAGATGGAGATAGATTTGCTAAGAAACATGCTGTATTAATTGCTTCAGCCCAGAAGTCCTTTGTCAAACTTGAATGTGAGAGCATACTTCATGATTTGTCACAAAGTATTCTGTTCATGCATTCTATAATACCATTCTGTTGTGGTATCCTTGTATAAGTGTGGTGTCTCACTATACCTTCATCACTGCAGAAAGCATAGAACTCACGATTGCAAAATTCCAACCCATTATCAGTTCTAAGATGGTTGACCTTCTTTTTTGCCTGCTTCTCAATCATCGTCTTCCATTTAATAAAAGTTGGAAATGCCTCATCCTTTATTTTCAAAAAATACATCCAAACCATTTGAGAGTAATCATCAATCAAAGTCATGAAGTACTTGGCACCATTTTTGGAAAGAATTTTGTTAGGACCCTATAGATTCGAATGGATGTAATCCACTATACCTCTGGTCTTATGCACTGCCTTTTTGTTGAACTTCATCCTAGTCTATTTGCCAAAGACATAGTGTTCACAAAAGTCCATAGATTCTATTTTCTGTCCATCCAACAAATCTTGCTTGCTCAATACAGATAACCCCCTCTCACTCGTATGACCAAGACGTAGATGTCAGCCGAGTCTAATTCTGATTGTTGCTCCTGGATGCTACTGTAGCTTCTCCTAAAACTGTACTTTCCTAAAGAATATACAATCTTGAAACCTTTCATGAGTACCATAGATCCCTTGCATACTTTGAGAACTCTATTCCTTGCATGGTATTTGTATCCATGAGAGTCTAGTGTCCCAAGAAAAATCATGTTCCTCTTCAGTCCTGAAACATGCCAACACTCCATAGTTCTAACAATCTCATCAAACATCCTCAATCTAATATTACCTACATCCTTCATAGGTAAAACATGATCATTCCTTAGAAATACCTTACCACTTATCTATTTGTAAGTGATAAACCAATTTCTGTGTGGACACATGTGATGAGTAGTACTAGTATCAAGGACCCAAGAATTCTGTTCATGATTTGAACTCACAGATAAAATTTTTCCGACATTATCACTATCAACAAAACTATTAAACTTGTCAATAATATTCGTAGAACTCTCTGGTTGCTTCCCCCTTTTATTTTTCAACTTGGGACAATCTCTCCTATAGTGTCCCTACTCCTTGCACTCAAAATAATTAGCCTTTTCCATTCTAGATTTTGATTTAGCCTTAGATTTCTTTTTGTTTGAAGAACCCTCCTTTGTTTGTGTTCTTCCCCTGCTCACCAAACCCTCTCCCTCAAACCTATCTCTATTATCTGAAAAAAAAATTTTCAACTCCTTTGATTTTAGTGAATTACTAACATCATCTAGTAAAATACTATCTTTTCCATACAATATAGTATCAACAAAAGTCTCATATGAGGGTGGCAACGAACATAACATAATCAAAGCCTAATCCTCACTATCAATATCAATATCTATATTCTTCATATCCATAATGATTGAATTAAATTCATCTAAATGTTCTTTAATGGAGGTACCTTCATTCATTCTAAGATTGTATAATCTTTTCTTCAGATACAAATGATTTGTTAGCAATTTGGCAGAATACAACTCCTCTAATTTCTTTCATGCCTTAGATGCTATTTTCTCACCAACAATATCTCATAGAATATTATCAGTGATGCTCATAAAAATCATACTCAAGGCTCTCTTATTCAGATCAGCCTTATTTGCCTCCTTTGTACCCTCTAAAAAGTTATCCTTGACTGCCTTCTATAAATCTTGCAGAATCAAGAAAGATTTTATTTTAATCTTCTATAGACTGAAACTCGATCCTCCATTAAACTTCTCTACCTCATATTTTGTTGAAAATGATGCCATCTGTGAACCCTAGATTGCATGCACACAATGCTCTGATACTAATTTATTATAATAGGCACAAAACAAGACACAAAGACTTGTACAATTACATAGAATAGAGAAGAGAAGAAAAAATAGACACTAAATTTACGTGGTTTGATCGTAAAGCCTACATCCATGGGCAAGATATGAGAGAAATATTCTATTATGATAAAAAAAAAAGGATATAATCACTCAAAACTCTTCAAACTCTAGCCGCAATATGTTTCTCAAACCTCTCACACATTTCGAGATTGGCAAAAAATACAATATTTATATAGGTCCTTACCATGGAGGGTGTTGCCCCCCACACCCCCCAATGAGGTCAGTGGTGGGCTTCGAGCCCAGGCCTATCAGCTCGTGCCCTCCACTACCATCATAGATCTCACAAAAAATTTCATACGGATTGCATCGTAGGATCTTTGGGTCAGATCATAATTCGGGCCCCCATGAAAAATATCTAAAATTTAAGCCACATTAACACTAATGTTTTTGGACTTCAAGCATGTGCTTAAATAAAATTAAGCTTGATATAAAGTTGAAATAAGACCTGAACATGTACCTACCCATTTAAGTATATCAGCTTTGTTTTAGGTGTCCAAGAAATCAAAATATCCTAAGCAAACCTTTTTGTTTTAATAAATCGATAGAGGGGTGAATATCTTACAATATTTATGAGCCTAAAGGATAGCTTATGCAAATACCCGTGAGGAGGAAATCTGTCGCTTCTTTGAATTGAAACCATAGATTCTTGCAAAGTTGGCTTTGGCAATGTTGATGTAAATGTGAACATGGCTATGTGCAGCTATATTAGTCTAATATAAAGCTTCCAAAGTTCAAACTCATCCTAGATGCATATAAAGTGAAAACCTAGAATGCACAAAACAATTTTGGTTGTGGAAATTACTACTTGGTCGACAACTCCGGTTCATCTATTTTATAAAAGGACATAGCATAACTACAATACAATTGGTACTGTTGTCATTGAGGACTGATTTGGCTCATATTGGTGAGCTGGAGTTGATGATAGAGAGGTGAAGGTGGGGATATAGGGAACCAAGAAGCTCACCAGAGATCTTGTTGGAGTTGTCGATGGTCCGATCTTTGGTCTTGCCATCAAAAGTGCCTTAAAACACCACAAATTGAAGTCATCTTATCGAGGGTTCCTTAACGAGAGACCCTCCGATGCTAGGTTAGTCTTTCTCAATAGAATAAAAGAGATTCTGAATAGAAATAGCTAGGTAGAAAGAGAGAGTAAAGTGGGAGAAGCTAGAGTCTATGGAGAGAGTTTGAGTTGTGGAGAGAGAGAGAGTAGGGATGACATCAGGCCAGGTTTGAGATAGATTTTTACCTATCCAAATCCAAACCCAAATACTCAATAAACTATCCAAATTCAGTCCAAATACTTTTGGAACTAGATTTTTTTGGCCTAAACCCATCTCAATTGAGTATTGCATAGTTTGGATTTATTCGATTTGAACCCAATTGAGTCACATTGAGTATTTTTTTTTCATTTCTATCAAATATAAAGCCATACTACCATTCCATAAATCATATCTATCCTAAACAAATAAAATTCAATAACACTTAGTTTAACAACACTTATTCCATGTTCAATCAAATAAAATTCAAACCATCTTAAGTAAATAAAATTCAACAATGCTTAGTTTTAATAACACTTAGTTTTATATTCAATCAAAATAAAATTTAAATATAATGCAAATTTAATGGATCAAAATATTCAACAATAACACTTAGTTCTAACACCTCTGAAGTAATAGTGGATAGACTGATGGAGTAAGAGATAGCTGACAGACTGACAGCGGTATCACTACTAACCAAAGGAAGGGACATTCAAAATTCAAAATTCAAAAGAATAGTTCGACCCAATTGATTTGGGTTCAGATTACAAAATTCAAAATTCAAATTCAAATTTAAATTACAATAGAAATAGTAATCATGTTAGCGTATCAATCTAATCATTGCATGAATCAAATGTACTATTAATAGTTGATGTTTGAAATTTAAATTTAAATTTAAAATGCATTGAAAATGATAATCATGTTGGTATATCTTATGATTGCATGAATATTTTTCAGTCTTTATTTGGCTAGAATATTTTTCTTTCTCAAGATTTTTCATCTTTTGTGTTACAATATGTCAAATCATTAGTCAAACCAAATCAAACCATAATTCATCGATCTGGTCTGGTCTAGTTTGAGTGATAAAATGAGTTGATTTGATTTATAAAATTGACAAACCATAATTTACTAATTTGATTTAAGAATATCTCCAAATCGACCAAACATAGATCGTATACACTCCTACGGGGATTGAATGAATAAGTTAGGATCTAGTAACTAGTAGATGGTAATTAGTAAAATATAGTTAATATAATATATATTAAAATACTAAAACAATTCAGGCTGGGTTTGGGTCGAGTATCGAGTTGGGTGCATAACTATCCAGTCCAGACTCGAATCCAAAGTTAAGCATTCGGGTTTTATCCAAATCTAGCCCAAAACCAGTCAATGCATTGACTATCTGACCCAATCAGACCAGATCGGGTCAGGTACCCATGGATTTGGATTTTATTTCCATCCTTAAGAGAGACAGAGTTTTTGAAAGTGCGAGAGAGGTAAACCCTCTAGGATTATGCTCAATTAGGTATTATGAGAGACTCTACTTGGGACCTTCTTTAAGACCGACTTGCTTGGTAATATAGGTGGACTTTGCAAGTTTTTTGTTGCTTAGAGTTACTTGAGACTTGCTTAAGGGGCCCCCATTGAAAGGTTTATAGGTGAGGGTTAGAACCTATCATGATAGGCATCTTGGGATGTAGAGAGAGTTTGTTAGAGATAACCACTCGCACCTCTTGGAGAGATGTGATCCAATGAGACATGGATCTCATCGTTAGAGAGTTCATTTTGCCATTGTGGCTAGCTATCATCGAATGGGGAAAAATTTGGATATTTCCATCTACCTTCAAAATGGTTAGGTGGTGGAAATTGATTGGCTAAGGTGAAGAGCTATATGGATGGTTCATGTTAAGTTTTGATTGATCAGAAGTGCCGTGTCAAGTGAGTTGAATCTGAGATGTATCACTTATCCCTCACTTTCGAGGCCAAGATTCTTGCAAGAGCATGGGTGAAGAAGTAGAAGAGTTAATCTGGATGATTGGCTATGGCATTCTTTGCTGAGCTATAACATGTAGCAATGAAGCTATGAACCGAGTTATAAGCTACCACCAGAAGTTTATATATACTTTATTAATGGCAGACATGTCGGTGTCTCCTCTTTCCAAAACGACATCATAAATGGAGGGTATTTTGGGATAATAATTGGATGCTTTGGCACTTGGAATTTTGGTGGTACTTTAATATCAAATTATATATTGACACATGTCTCAAACCATTGACTTGAAATGGCTGCATTGATCTGAGCTCTTGGATATCTACAAAATCTCAAACTTGTCAGAGGAGGAAAGATCTCGTAGCTTCTAGAAATACTTCATCATCTCCAGAGCTCTAGCCTCATAGTATCCTTGGACTTTCCCGACCACTAGTTGGGAGTCATTGAGAGCTTTGAGACACCAACTTCAAGCTTCTAGGAGTGCTTCATACTCAGCTCCATTTTTTGAATCCCTTGAAATTGAAGTAGAGAGCATGCTCTGCCAAGATGCTATCTAGGCTAATCAGGATCAACCTAGCTTTGCTTTTATTGTGTTAGAAGACCCATCAACTTATAGTGTCTAGAAGTTTGTCCCTCCTGTTCTACTAGCTCCATGCTGACCTCCATCTCGTCAAAGATGATGCATTCCATGTGAAAGTTTGTCAATGCCTATACTTTGATGAAGGTTGAGGTTGGTAGTGGATATCGAACTCTCCAAACTCTGTCACCCACTTGACCAATCTCTTTGAGGTGTTGGGTTTCTGCAGGACCAACCTTAGAGGTTTGTTAATTAGTATTATGATGGAATGAGCATGGAAGTAGGGTCAAAGTCTTCTGACTGAGATGACCAGAGCATATCTGACCTTTTCAATCTTAGGATAGATATCTCATCTCTACATTTTGGGGTACTTAGCTAGTATAGTAGACTGGCCTTTGTACTCCATCTTCTTCTCAAACTAAAACCAAGCTTAGTACCATAGGGGACATAGCCAAGCAGAGATATAGCACCTCCCTCGGGTAAGGCTTCATCAGGAGTAGTAGTGAGTAGAGCTAGGGTACTTTTAAAGTTGGTTGAAGATGAGTTGGCATTCCTCTATCCATTGGAAGTCTTTTATTGGCCGCAGTGCCTTGAAGAAGAGTAGGCACTTTGCAATTGACATAGCCAATCAGAGAAGCAATCCACCCTGCCAGGTACTATACTTCTTTTTTTATTCCTTGGTGGTGACATCTCTAGGATAACTTAGATCTTTTTAGGATTGGCTTTGATCCTGCACTATGTCACTATAAAACTAAGAAACTTTTCCGAGATAACCCTAAAGGTGTACTTACTTGGCTTGAGCTTCATACGATACTTCCTCAAAGTTTGAAAACTCTTCTTGAGGTCGGCCACTTGTTGATCAGTGTAGTAGTTTTCATCAGCATATTATTGACATAGACCTCCATGTTTTGGTGGATTTGGTCTTTAAAGATTTTGTTGATGAGATGTTGATATGTATCTCTAGTATTCTTCAACCTGAAATGCATGACTTTGTCCTAGTCAACCCCTTGTCAGTGATGAAGGACATTTTTTTCTAATCCTTGGGGGCCATGCTGATCTAGTTGTTAGCTCGAGAATGCATCTATGAATATGAGCATTTGGCGCCCGAGGTGGTGTCGACGAGTTGGTGCATCATGGGTAAAGGAAAACTATTTTTTAGTAAGCTTTACTAAGATTGGTGAAATCAATAGATACCAGCCATTTTCCATTTGCTTTCTTAACAATAATGTTGTTTGCCAACTAGTTAGGATAGTTTACCTCTATTGTGATATCAACTTGCTCTGATACCAGTTTATTGAAGATCTTGTACCAAATTATTACGGCAGAAAGAAAGAAAAAAATGAAATAAGAATAATCAAGTATATAGATCAGTCTAAAGGCTCACCTCTACGGAGCATGCAAAGCTTCACTATGTAAAATGAATAGATATAAAAGAAGATTACCCACTCTCTACTCACTGTACATAATCCTCTCTTAACTAGAAGCTACCCTCATAAAAGCTCTCTCAGAATCTCTAAGGAGACCCTCAGTAGCTACAACTCAGCACCTCAGCCTCTATTTCTGAGCTCACTACCACTCCCATGGCCTCTAGGAACTCAAGGCTTTATTTGATGCCTCTCTCTCGTGGGCTGTATGTACTCGACGCTCTGTCGAACTCCTCTCAATGGTTGTCTGAACCTCTCTATGTGCCTCTGCATGCCACTACATACCACTGCTTGCCACACATCTCTCCACAGCATCATAGTCTTTAAATAAATTGAGAATCTTCTTCTCAGTAGTTCACAGAAGTTCTAACAGGGCTTTCTCCTAATATGAGTCTAACAGAGTTTTGATGTATTAGAATTTTATGCATTGAATTCAATCCACAGTAGAGAAGAATCAATATCAACATAGCAGTCGGGCTGGCTCGAAAATGGGGTCAAGTCAGCTCGAACCATAGTTGAGCCAGCCCTCTTAGGCAGACAAAAAGTAGGTGTTCGGACGAGATGCTGTCAAGCTAGCTCGACCTTTGACAGAGTCGGCTTGACAGAGGTGAATAGAATAGGATGGAGTTTTTTGTTTGAATTTAGATTATGATTAATCAAAGAGATCTATGGGAGTTGGATGTGGACTATGGGATCTAGCGGCTACTAAGAGTTGCGGTCATGATCTGAAGATTGAAAAATATTTCAAGGCTCCATCAAGATCATGTTCAACTCATATTAGGAGAAAGAGCCCTGTTAGGACTCTTGTGAACTGCTGAGAAGAGGAATCTCATCCTATTTAAAGGATTGAAATACTATGGAGCAAGATGTGGAACGTGTGGTAAGGTGTGGTATGTAGAGAGACTTAGGCAGCCATCAAGAAAAGTTTGGTAGAGTGCCGAGTACATGCAGCCCATAAGAGAGAGAAGTAACAGGTGCATAACATCCAACTCTAAGGCTGTGAGGGCAAAGCATCTTGTAGCTTTTAAGGATCTTCTTAGAATTCTGAGAGAGCTTTTGTAAGGAAAGCTTCTAGTTGAGAGAGACTTATGTACTGAGAGTTGAGATTGGATGTTCTTCTTTTGTACTTATTTTTTTTTTCATAGTGAAGCTTTGCATGCCCTATGGAGGCAAGCCTTTAGGCTGATCCACGTACTTGATTGTTCTTATTATATATTTTTTTTATCTACCATAATAATCTGGTACTAGATCCTCAACAAGTTGTATCAGAGGAGTTAATATCACCAATAATTGGTATCAAAGTCAGGTTGGTATCGAAATATAAATTGCAGTAGTGGTATTAAAGATTGAAGAATATGGAGAAGACAAGTACAATCAAGATACAAATCAATAGATTTGATGAGAAGAATAATTTTTTCTTATGGCAAGCAAAGATAAAGGATATTTTCATCCAATAGGATTTGATCGATGCTCTCCTGTATGAGGATATACCAGCCACCATGGAGATGAAGGATTGAAAGTAGATTCAGATGCAGGTGGTGAGCATGATCTGTTTGTATCTAGCAGATGATATTGTGATCCATGTACTTGGCGTGATTTTTTCTATGATGCTGTGGTCAAAGCTCGAAGAGTTGTACATGGTAAAGTCACTCACCAACATATGATTTCTTTGAAGGCCATTTTACCAGCTATGGATGGACAAAGGTCAGAGCATGTAGGAGCATCTATCTAACTTCTAGAAAATTCTCATCGATCTTCTCAACGTTAGTAAAAAAGTTAAGAAGAAGATCAAGACATTGATCTTGTTACCATCATTTTTTTCTTCGTATGAGTTTTTGGTACTGCTCTTCTTATAAATAAGAGCACCATCAAGATGGATGAAATCACTGTAGTGATTCTAGAGGAAGAACTTAGCTTCAAACTTAGATGATGGCAACTCAGCTTTGATAGTTTCTAAAGGAGCAGAAGATAGTAGACGGAGCAGCAAAGGATCGCGAGGAGGACGATCTAGATCCAGGATGAGGAACCATAGTCAGATCAGATGCTATCGATGCTACGAGTTTGGGCATCGAGTCAGAAATTGCTCACAACTCAAAGATTGGATGAGGACTACTATGGCAATGGCTAGTTGTGATACAGAAATCAGTGATAATATTCTTCTGGTTATTGATGAGGTATCTACTTTTTTTCTAGTAGATTATGGATTCTACTTATTTTCATCATGTATATTACAGACAGGAGATGTTTGACTTCTTAGAGATCGGTGAGGGTACTGTGTTCTTGTCAGATGGATCAAGCTGTGAGATCAAAGACAGTGAGAAGGTCAGCATGAAGCTCCATGATGGAATAATGAAGAAGTTAGGTGAGGTTCGATATATACCCAGCTTTAAGCAGATTGGATTTGACTGGCTTCAGATAAAAAGTTGATGAAAAAATCTTGAAGATCATGCATGACAGTAGAATGGTGTTAAGAGAAAGAAAGTACAGAGGATATTATCTCATGATAGGAAACTCAGCACGAGGTGGAGCTCTAGGTAGAAATGGATCGAACATGAAATGAGAGACTCGAAAGGATGACATACGACATCGCAAGATCAAATTTTTATTGCTATAGGAGGCTACCTCGAGTAGGTCTCAAGTCAGAAAGATCACAGCCATTGATGGAGGTGGGATTGAATAGCTTGACTTAACTTTCACGTTTGTCCATTCATGATTAGCAGGTGATTATCCCAGGACATGGGGGCAAGAGGATCCAAAAGCTTTCAAAATTAGGTGGAGGTTGAATGTTGAGTTGAGATGGAGATTGTTGGGATTTGACATCTCGAATTTGATTCATAGCAGAGAAAAATCAGTATCAACACAGCAATCGAGCTATTTCAAATTTGAGGTTGAGCTGGCTCAGGCTGAGATCGAGCCAGCTTGAACCACAGTCAAGCCGGCCCTCTCAGACAGACAAAAAGTAGATATTCAGGTGAGATGCAGTTAAGCCAGCTTGATCTCTGATAGAGTTGACTCGATGGAGGCAAATAGAATAGAACAGAGTTTTCTATTTGAATTCAGATTGTGTTTAATCAAAGGGGTCTATAGGAGTTGGGCATGGACCATAGGATCTAGTGACTACTAAGGGCTATCATCATGATCTAAAGGTTAGAAAATATTTCAAGACTCTATCAAGATTATGTTCGACTCATATTAGAAGAAAGAGCTCTGTTAGGATTTCTATGAACTACTGAGAAGAGGATTCTCATTCTATTTAAAGGACTGAAGTATTATGGAGCAAGGTATGGAACGTGTGGCAAGGTGTAGCATGTAGAGAGACTCAGACAGCCACCAAGAGGAGTTTGATAGAGTGCTGAGTACGTACAGCCTATGAGAGAGAGAAATAATAGGTGCATAGCATCTGATGCTGAGGCCATGAGAACAGAGCATCTTGTAGCTTCTAAGGCTCTCCTAGGGATTCTGAGAGAAATTTTATGATAGTAGCTTTTAGTTGAGAGAGACTTATGTAAAGATAGTTGAGATTGGATGTTCTCCTTTTGTACTTATTTTTTTCTTTCATAATGAAGCTTTGCATGTCCCATAGAGGTGAGTCTTTGGTCTGATCTATGTATTTGATTATTTTTATTTTATTTTATTTTTTTTCTTATCATAATAATTTGATACTAGATCCATAACAAGTGGTATCAGAGAAGTTGATACCATCAACATGATGGAGTCTGAAATATCTTTCAGCTTTTAAATCATGACCGCAGCTTTTCATGACTACTGAATCGTGTGAATACATCTGGTCCATACATAAACAACTCCTATAGACTCCTTGGATTAATCATAATCCAAGACCAAATAGAAAATTCCATCATATTCTGTTTGCTTTCGTTGAGCCGACTCTATTATAGGTCAAGCTGCTCGACTGCATCTTACTCGAATACCTATTTTTTGTTTGTTTGAGAGGGCCAGCTCAACTATGGTCCGAGTTAGCTCAATCTCAGCCTAAGCCGGCTTGACCCATATTTGAGCCAGTCCGACTGCTGATACTTCTTCTGGCTTCTCTTCTACTATAGGTCAAATTTAAGACATTAAAATCTAACAATCTTTATTTTGATTCGATATTCAACCTCCATCTAACTTTGAGAGCTTTTGAATCCTTTTGCTTCCATGTCCTGGGATAATTACCTGCTATCTCATGGGTGGTCAAACATAAAAGTCAAGCCAAGCTGCTCGATACCACATCCGTTAATGGCTGTGATCCTTTTGACTTGAGACTTGCTCGGGATAGCCTTCTATGGCAATAGAAACTTCACCTTGCGACGTCGCATGTTGTCCGCCTAAGTATCCAATCTCGTGCCCAATCCATCTCCACCTGGACCTCCATCTTGCATTGGGCTTCCTGCCATGAGGTAATGTCCTTTATACTTTTTTCTCTAATTACCACCCTACTGTCATGTATGACCTTTAGGATTCCTCCATCAACTTTTCATCTAAAGTCGATCGAATCCAATTTACTTAGTAAAATTAGATTCTTCTTAAAGTTGGATTTGTATTGGATCTCACACAATTTCTTCACTATTTCATCATGGAGCTTCATGCTGACTATTCCGCTATCCTTGATCTCATAGCTCGATCCATTTGGTTGGAACACAGTGCCTTCACTAGTCTTTAGAAACTCAAACAGCTCTTCTCTGCAACATACATAATAGGAATAAGCAAAATCCATAATCCACATTGAGAGAAAGAAGTAGATACCTCATCAGTAATCAGAAGCACATCATCACTACTTTCTATATCACTACTAGTGTTGTAACATTATCATGGCATCACCTATCTCTAATACTAAGTGGAGCAGAAACTCTTGATCTTTAGCATGAACCTGAGGAAAATTTTGACATTCTTTAAGGTAGCAGACTATCGATCCACCTAATCTGGATTCATCACAGTAACCCTCAATTCTTAAGTTATGGGCAATCCTTAACTCGATGACCAAATTCATTACATCAATAGCATCTGATCTTGCTCTGGTTCCTCATCTTGAACTTGAATCATCCTTCTCGAGATCCTATGCCACTCTGTTTGCTGCCATCTGTTCCTCCAAAAATCATCAAAGCTGAGCTACCACCATTTGAGCTCGAAGCTAGATTATTCCTCCTAAAAATTTTATTATGGAGAATCATCATAGTGATCTCATCCATCTTGATGGTGCTTTTTTTTACTAGAAGAGCAGTCATCAAGGACTCATACGAAGGAGGAAGCGATGCTAGCAAGATCAATGTCCTGATCTTCTTCTCAACTTTTTTGCCAATGCTGAGAAAGTTGGTGGCAATCTTCTAAAAATTGGATAGATACTCTTACACGCTTTGTCCTTCGATCATCCTCAGCTGGTAGAACTACCTTCAAAAGAATAGCATATTGGTGAGTGACTTTACTATGTACAACTTCTCGAACTTCAACCATAACGCCATCAAAGAAGTCTCGCCAAGTATCTGGATCACGACATCACCCACTAGGTACAAACAGATCATGCTCACTGTCTGCATCTGAATCTACTTTCAATTCTTCACCTCCATGATGGCTGACATCTCATTGTATAAGAGAGCATCGATCAATCTATGTTGGATGAGAATATCTTTTATCCTTATTTATTATAAGAAAAAATTATCCTTTTCATCAAACTTATTGATCTCTATCTTGATTGCACTTATCTTTTTCAAATTCTTCAATTTTTATCACCACTACTACAATCCATACTCTGGTATAATCTAACTCTGATACCAATTATTGCGATATCAATTTGCTCTGATATTAATTTATTAAGGATCTCATACTAGATTATTATGGCAGAAAGAAAAAAAAAAATAAAATAAGAATAATCAACTATGTTAATCAGCCTAAAAGCTCGCCTTTACGGGACATGCAAAGCTTCACTATGAAAAAAAAATAGATACAAGAGAAGATTATCCACTCTTTACTCACTGTATACAATTCTCTCTCAACTAGAAGCTATCCTCATAAGAGCTCTCTCAGAATCCCTAAGGAGACCCTCAACAGTGACAACTCAGCACCTCAACCTCTGTTCCTAAGCTCACTACCACTCCCACGACTTTCAAAAACTCAAGACTCTATCTGATCTCTCTCTTTCATGGACTGCACATACTCGATGCTCTCCGAACTCCTCTCGATGGCTGCCTGAGCTTCTCTATGTGCCTTTATATGCTACTGCTTGCCATACATCTCTTCATAGCATCACAGTCTTTAAATAGATTGAGAATCCTTTTCTTGATAGTTCATAGGAGTCCTAACAAAGCTCTATCTCTTAATATGAGTCTAATAGAATTTTGATGGAGTCTGGAACATCTTCTAACCTTTAGATCATGACCACAGCCGTCCGTGGCTGCTGGATCGCTTGAATACATCTGGTCTATGCACAACTCTCATAGATCTCTTGGATTAGTCATAATCTAAGATCAAACAGAAAATTCCATCCTATTTTATTCACTTTCGTCAAGCCGGCTCTGTCAAAGATTGAGCTAGCTCAACTGCATCTCATTCGAATATCTATTTTTTATCTATCTAAGGGGGTCAGCTCGATTGCTGTCCGAGCTGGCTTAATCTTCAATCGAGCTAGCTTGATCTCAGACCGAGCTGGCTTGACTTGTATCCAAGCCAGCCCAACTGCTGATACTTTTTTTAGGTTCTTCTCTACTGTGGATCGAATTCGAGATGTTAAAAACTTAATAACCTCCTCGTCAATGACTTGTTGTTTCTTTGGAGCAAAGTTCTACTTCTTTTGTTGTACTAGTTGGTGTAGGGGATCTATGTTCAACCTATGAACGATGACCTCCAGCTTATTCCGAACATGTCCGAGGCTGACTAGATGAAGACATCCGTATTAGCTCATAAGAAGTCTAGGAGCTAAGCTTAGGGGGCTTCATCTTGCTATGCTCCAATCTACACCGTCTACTCGGGTTTAACTCATATAGGAGGATTGGGTGAAGTTACTCAGCTGGTTCTCCATGCTGCTACCTTTGTTCATCACAAATATTAAAGTCCTTGATAGATATTGTCTCCACCAATCTTTTGCCTTTAAGTGTGGCGATATAGCATTATCAAGGAAGCACCTAGTCACCTCGGATTTCTATCACATTGTTGGCTATAGAGAACCTCATTAGTAGGTGGTAAGTGGAGACAATGGCATGCAAAGTATTTAAAGTAGGCCTTCTCAGTAGGCATGGTAAGTTGAGGGGACTTTGACCATGAGTAAATCAAGCACTACTATGGATGACCTAGGCGCCTGTCTAGGTATGATAGATAGAGAGATGATGCCTTCTACAAAGATGAGATTTCTAGAGAACATGACCAAAGAAGAATTAATTTTCTAAAGTCAATCACTTGGTAGGTTTATTTTGCAAAGTCATCATAAAACAACACATCCGTCGAGCTTCCATTATCAACTAATATATTTTTCATTATAGTTGGCTATTATTAAGGAAACTATAATGGCATCATCATGAAGGGTTTGGATGAAATCAACATCTACATACGAGAAAGTAATGACCTTGTCTGGCCTCTGCCTCTTTGGTGTTGGACTTCCAATCTAGACTGCATGGGCATAAGTCTTCTTTATAAATGAGTTTTTGTTGTTGGCTATTGGTCTACCCGCAATGGTGTTGATAACACTAATAGTAGGTCAGTTGTTGAGCAGGAGCTCGATCGAGGGTAGGCAATATCCAACTAGAGGCTTCTTGGTTCTGCAGGTGGTGGACATAAGACCTGAGGAAGCTTTCTTTGATAAGGATTTTTATGTCCTCTTCAGTTAGAAGTAGTTCTTGGTGTTGTGCTTAAAGTCATGGTGGAACTCATAGTATTTTTTTTAATCTTTGTGGGCACTGACATTCATCTAGCATGGCCACTTGACTATCTTCCAGTTCTTGATCTTCATTAGGATTTGTCCTTGGGAAGTGGTTAGAGGTGCGAATTTCTCATACCTCTGAGGACTCCAAGATTGGCAAGAGCTCCCACCATTTCTCCTAGGCTTCTTATGGGGCATATCTAGGTTATGTCGAGCCCTTTTGTTGGAGTCTTTATTGCCAGCCTTCTCCTTCTGCTTCTCTACCATATCCTCCTCGATGTTGATGTACTTGTCAACATGGATAAGGAGCTTGGCATAATCTTTGGAGAACTACTTCTAGAGAGAAGAAACTGCAAGCTTTCAACCTCTTTTGATGGCTGACATCGCGATCAAGTTGTTCAAGTTGCAAATCTTCAAAGTTGCCATATTGAAGTAGTTGATATAGTCTTGCAAGGATTCATTGTCCCTCTACTTGATGAAGAAAAAAGTGTTTGCTTTTGGCTACTCTTGAATTGAGTGGCGAAAAGTTTGCCAAACTCTTCAAAGAAATGGATGGAGCTCGACTATAGTCCGACGTGCCACATCAGAGTGGCCTTCTAAAAAATGGCAGGGAAGGCCTTACACATCGATCACTGAGTTGGATGCCGCTTGGAGTATCATGAGAGCCTTGTAGCTCTCTAGGATAGTTATAGGGATTGGTGGTATCATCGTAAGTCTTGAGTACGGCATCTTAAAATGGGAAGAAATAGGCTCCTCCATGATCCTCACCAAGGATGGAGGTCGAGCAGAGAACTCCAGCTTGCTTCCCAAGATCGGTTGATGTTGACATAGGACCTCAAGGAATATCTTCTATAGCTTTTGATCAAGGGCTGCCTACCTCAAGAAAACCACCTTAGAATGGTAGGAAGTAGATCTACTTGTAGTTCAGCTCTGCAAAGAAGAAGAAGAAAAAGGAGTTGGTAGGCATTTCTTACCTCACCTGTTGCTCCAAGGGCAAGACTGGTGATTTGTGAGGTGCATTCCTTAGACTAAGTGACTGAGGATGGCTATGATGAGAAGCTCATCCCGATAGAGAACTTTCCTTAGGTTGGGGGAGTGGGTGAATATACTCCTCACTCCATGGAGGAGGAAGACTCAGGCATGTTGAGATTGGCCGACCGCCTAGCACATGAATATACTTCTGTTGCTGCTATGAGGTTGCTTATTATAGGCCTTACACTATGGTAGTTAATACTTGGACCTCTTGTAGGAGGATTTAGAATTGCTCAATGATAACCACTGAGAAATCTGCACCCCTAGAGGATGCAAAGTTCTATCAGAGCTTTGAGTAGAGTTGTTCAACTCTGTAGGCACATCAGGGTGAATAGCGAAGGGTGTCGCTTATGCCTTTTTGGATATCATGGTGAATTAGAGGAAATGGGTGATCAGAACCTCAAATCAAGAGATCAAGACCTTTTCTTTAGTGCTAATTTTATTGTTGCCAAGGACCGATCTAACTCAGGCTGATGAGCCAGAGCCGATGATAGAAAGGAGAAGTTGGTGATCCAAGAAACTAGGAAGCTTGTTGAAGATCTTGTTAGAGTTGTCAATAGTCGGATCTTTGTTCGTGCCTCCAAGAGTACCCTAAAGCACTATAAATCAAAGAAAGTCCTCTTGCTGAGGGTTTCTCAATGGGAGACCCTTCGATGCCTAAGCCAGTATTCCTCGGTGGAATAGAGGAGAATCTAAATGGGAATATGCAAGAAGAGGGAGTAAGTAGGAGAAGCTAAAGTCTATGGAGAGAATTTGAGTTGTGGAGAGAGAGAGGGAGAGTTCTATGAGTGCAAGAGAGGTAAATCTCTTTAGGATTATGCTCAGCCTATGAGAGACTTTGCTTGGGACCTCCTCGAATCTTATGAGTGGGACTCGGTAACTTAGGTGGACTCTACAAGGCTTCTCATTGCTTAGAGTTGCTTGAAATTTATTTGGAGAGTCACTAAGGGAAGGTTTATATAGGCAAGGATCGGAACCCATCATGATCAGTATCTTGGGATATGGAGGGAGTTTGTTAAAGGTAACTACTCACATATCATAGAGAGATGCGATCCAGTGAGATATGGTTCTAGTGGTTAGTGTCACGCTCCAAACCCAGCACTTGAGTCGACCAAGTGACATGGCTGCACAAATCCTAGAGCGATGCCTTAGAGATCATATAAGGCCTAAAATATAAAATATAAATATTTTAAAATAATCAAATAAATACAATAAACCAAGTCGATTTATCAAAATAAATAGTCAATTTGTTCAATTGCAAATATTCAAATATCTAATGGTATCGAAAAATCTAGCAAACTAAAGTACTAAAGGTTTCGATACTCGACTTCATCCGAACTAAGCTTCTTAAGTCTCTGGAAAAAAAATCAAAATAGAGATATGAGCTTTTTTAGCTTAATAAGAATTACCGTACATCTACACCAAAGTAATAGATAGACTAAAAATATCAATAAGTATATCAAGATAAAATCATGGAAACTCATAACACATATCTGAAATAACTTACATACTAGCATAAATATACATTGAGCATATAGACAAGAAATAGATCATTACATATATGCCATTAGATAAAGTCTCTTATTCAATAATAATCTCTTTGATCTTAACATTTGTTTTCTCTTTCCATAATTCTAGCTTGTTAATCTTTAACTTTCTGGCTTTGGACTAATCAAAATCATGCGACGATCTTTTATTCAGATTAAATTTTTGTGATCTTCCCTGGATCAATTTTTCTGATCTTTCTTGGATCATATCTTTCATGATCTTTCTCAGATCATATTTCTCATGATCTTTCTTAGATCAAATGTTCAAGATCTTTCTCAGACTATATTTTCATGCATAAGCCCATGGAGGCTATTTCACATAACGAGGCTAGTCCAAACCATATCATTCCATCTGATTATTTCATGTTGATTTTATCTTATCAATTCTAATTTATAATGTGACCATGACAATTGTATCATACTCATATAATTATACCATCAATCATTATTATACATATATATAGGCAACATATAATATACTCATGCTGAAAGATCAAATAAGAAAATAATAATATTTCAAATATAACTAATCCATCAAGATGAATCCAATGATGCAAAACCAAGAATGTAATTCTAATAACATACATAATGGTGATTATGTACAGGGATTCTTACCTTACACAGCAATAAATTAAACTTACTAAATTATAATATGGGCATTAAGATCCTGCTTGATATCCTTCTATCCAATGAATTACTCACATATATATTTAAATTAATATTATAAAATTATTTAAATAAATCAAATTAATTTTCTATAATCCTTTATTAGATTCATCGGATCTGCACCCCCATCCCCAATTTTTTTTCTTTCTTTTTTTTTAGAATTTTCTCGTAATCCATCTAAATAAAAAATTAAATGATTAATTAATTAATTAATAATTAATAACTAGAAGAGCTAGAGAGAGGAACCCTCTCCTCTCTTCCTCTCTTTCTTTTCAAATAGGGGGATTTCTCTCCCCCTTTTTCTCTCTCTCCCATGCGTGCAATGGGGAAGATTAGGCCGACAACCATGGTGGCTCCCGATGGCGTGAGACCATGTCCCCCTTGATGGCCATGGCTGATGAGGGCTGGTGAACATGGCCCATGGGGTGGAGTCGATAGAAAGAAAATATAGGTTTTTTTTCCTTCTTTCCATTTTTTTAACAGTGGCAAAGAAAAGCTGGGGCCGGCCACCTCCGGTTGCTCCCGATGGTGGCTATGCTGTGGCCATGATGATGGCCCCTACTATGGCCATTGCTGGTGGCGATACATGGAACCAAGAAGGAAATAGGGGCTACCCTATTTGTCTAAGATCGGTGGTTTGCTGACTTCAAACACATGCCACCATATGAAATAAAGAAGGAAGAAGTAGGGATAAAGGAGCTTACCTCGCTCCAGTGGCTGGAGAAGCATTCCCGGTGATCCTTGTTCCTCAACGGCAACTCACAGAACAACCCAAGAAAATTCCATAATTTGCAAGATCTTCCAATTATTTTAGGTGGGAATCCAAAGAAGGGGAGAAGAAAAATTTATAGAGGGGCTCTCCTAAGCTCATTAGAACTCCTCGCCGCCCCAATCTCGTCGAAATTGGAGGAGAAGAAGACTCTGATTAGGAGTCTTCTTCCTCCCTTTTCTACGTGTGTCATAGGGCATTAGGCCCTTTCATTTGGGCCAGTCCAAATCTCCAATGGACTAGGTTGGGTTATTACATTCTCTCTCACTTAAAATAATTTCATTCTCGAAATTAGCATATCTAAGAATTCGAAATGCTACGGATATTTAACTCTTATTTCTGCTTCGAGTTTCCACGTAGCCTCTCTTTTACTGTAATTGCTCTATTGAATCTTCACGTATGGTATAGTTCGATATTGCAGTACCTGATCCTTCATGTCAACAATCTGCATAGGATGCTCCTCATAGGTCAAGTTCTCCTGAAGATGCAAAGGCTCATATTCCACTATATGACTTAGATCTGGAATCTATTTTTTCATCATTGATACATGAAATATGTCATGCATACTTGACAAAGATGGTGATAGTACTAACCAATATGTAACCTCTCCGATTCTGTCCAAAATCTCAAAAAGATTTACATATCTAGGACTCAATTTGCCATGGACTCCAAGTTTCATCATACCTTTAGTGGTGGAAACTCTTAGAAAAACATAATCACCTACTTAGAATTCTAGTTTTCTTCCATCCCAATAAATAAGAGATCTATATATCCTACTATACAATATTTCAAAAGGAGTTATTTAGATGTTTGCTTGGTAACTACTGTTCATAAGCAAATTCAACCAATGATAAGTGATTATCCCATATACTGCCCAAGTCTATGACATAAATCCTCAGCATATCTTCTAGGATTTAGATGGTCCATTTTAATTGTCTATTAGTTTGTGGATGAAATATTGTACTGAAATTTAACTAATACTAAGAACTTTATGAAGGCTCTTCCAAAATTATGAAATAAATTAATTATTATGATTTGACATAATAATAATTGGTACCCTATATAATCTCACCATTTGTTCTATATATAAGCTTGCAAATCTTTCTAAGAAGAGGCTAACTCAAAAAGATAAGATACATTAGGTCTGATAAATCCTTTGTTCAATAGTTCTAATAATTGCTTTTTTAGTTCTTTTAGTTTTATCAGAGCCATCTAGTATGAACCTTTAGAAATTGGACCAGTGCCAGAAGTCAAATTATTAGAAGATTCAATCTCTTTATCAGGAGGTATAACTCTGATAGATCATCTTAAAAAATATGAAAAAATTCTCTCATAATAGGGATATCCTCCAACTCGAGCTCTCAATATTGGATGCCAATTACAGTGGCTTAGAAATCCCTCGCATTCTTTTCCAAAAAGTTGCTTAGTATAAATAGCCGAGATTAATTTGTGGTGGAAGAAAAGTTTGCTACTCACAAAACTATTTTTAACTGGCTCAGGATTTGATCCATTTCTAGGATTAAACCAAAGTCCTTCATCTCTAGGACTAGTAAGTCTACTTTCATCTCTCTATCTTCAATATCCAGAATACAATCCTTGCAAACTAAGTTAACCAGGATGTCATCTCCACTTGGTGTAGAGACAAAAAGATCATTTTCTAAGGGTACAGAAGTTAACTCATTGTTCCTCAAAACTAGCTAACATAAAGGAGTGGGTAGACTCAGAGTCAAATAGAGCTTATATATTTTTGGATGATATTTTAATCATATCTATCATATAATTATATACTACACATTCATCATCCTTGGCTATGTGTCTATATTGGAAGCATATAATTTACAATATTTCACAGCATGCGTGCCGAAAAGAAAAATAAGAGGTTGGTTCAATACCCATCACCATTGAGTTGAAGGCATTAGCATCCTGTTGCATGAATGCATAGACTCATCTTTGAGTTTTAGGCTTTTGTTATCCTCTATCTTATTGTTGTCTATCTTAAGATGCTTGATTTGTAGGAGCATTTTGAAAGTACTGAGGTGCTTGTTGTCTTTCAAATTCTATTCTATTACGATAAATAATTGCCTTATGGCTTTTCTATCCATATATATAACATTTTTCTCTAGGCCACATGCAATCCCACCTAAGATGGGGCCCTCCACATCTATAACATTGAATGGTCTCTTGAGATTATATTTTACTTTCATTAACAATTTGATTTGGTTCTGGATTCTTCAACTTGAAAGTTTTGCTCTCTTGGTTTGAAGACTCATTTGATCGGCCTCTTTTCTTTCAACTTTTCTTTCATGCAACTTGATTATCATTAAGTTTCTTTTCTATTATTAGACTTTTGTTAATAACTTTTTTATAGGTGGATAGTTCAAACATAGTCACCAACTGTTGAATTTAATTCCTAAGTCTATTTTCAAATTTTTTAGCTTAAACACTCTCCTCAGCTATTAGTGCTAGAGCATATCTAGATAATTCTTCAAATTTGGCCATGTACTGAGCAGCTGACATGTTGTCTTGTTCTAGTCAATCGAACTCTTGAAACTTTGGAGTTGGATACTCAAAGAAAAATACCTCTCATAGAAGGTATTTTTGAATTCTTCCCATGTGAAGGGTGTGTTGCTTGGTCCCAATTTTTCAATCTCCATCTTCCACCAGTCAATTGCCTTGCCTTGTAACATGAAGGTGGCAAAAGTGACTTTCTCCTCAATAAGGCATCTTAAGGCATTGAACACTTTCTCTATTGCTTTCAACTAGCCTTCAGCTTCCATAGGATCCGAGGTTTCTGTAAATGCTGGTGGTGCATACTTCTTAAAATCTATCAAATTGATTTGGTGCTCCCACAAAATTTCAGTTCTCTGCTATTGCTGGGGCTGTCGCTACTGCCTTAGTTGTTTTAAGATTTATTGTTGTTATCCTTGCCGTGCTTCTTTATATCCTAGCTCCCTAGCAGCAGCTTGTTGTTGAACTAATATTTACTTTAATTGGAAAGTAGTAATATGTTTCTCTAGCTGAATTTTAGGCTCACCTAGGGTCTATGTCCCTGGAGTATTTTTAGTGCACTCGTTAAGATGCTTTTGATGATGTGTATCACTGACTGATGAGGATGAGGTATCTTTCTCCTATCTAGAGAACTTTCAAGGACTAGAGCCATCAGCAAATCAAATAGGCCTCTTATTATGCCTACGATCACTCCCTCATGCTATAACAACTTATATAGGTTATTGTTAGCATCCCTTAAATTATTTCAATCTTGATTAATTATAATTATGTCAACTATGCCTCATATTAATTTTTACTTAATCTAGTGATCTACTCATGCATATGCTCCCTGAATTAAGTTCCAAGCTCCTAAACCTAAGCTCTGATACCACTCTTTCATGCCTCACACCCAGCACTTGGGTCAACCACGTGATACGGCCACACGAACCCTAAAGCGATGCTCTAGAAATCATGTAAGGCCTAAAATATAAAATTTAAATATATTAAAATAATTAAATAAATATCAAATATATCAATCAAGTTGATTTATCAAAATAAATAGTCAATTTATGCAATTACAAATATTTAAATATCCAATGGGATCAGAAAATTTAGCTAACTAAAGTACTAAGGGTTTTGATACTCGACTTCTCATCTAATCCCATTCGAACTAAGCTTTCCGAGTCTTTGAAAAAAAAATCAAAATAAAGATATAAGCTTTTTCAGCTCAGTAAGAATCACTATATATCTACACCAAAATAATAGATATACTAAAAATATCAATAGGTATATCAAGATAAAATCATAAAAATTCATAACACATATCTGAAATAACTTAAATACTAGTATAAATATACATCGAGTGCATAGACAAGAAATATATCATTACATGCCATTAGATAAAGTCTCTTATTCAATAATAATTTCTCTGATCTTAATATTTATTTATTTTTTCATAATTCTAGTTTGTTAACCTTTAACTTTTTGGCTTTAGACTAATCAAAATCATGCGATGATCTTTTATTCAAATCAAATTTCTATGATCTTTCTTGGATCAATTTTCATGATCTTTCTTAGATCATATTTTCATGCATAAGTTCATGGAGACTATTCCACATGATGAGACTAGTTCAAACCATATCATTTTCATTTGATTATTACATGTTGATTTTATCATATTAATTTTAGTTTATAATGTGATCATGATAAGTACATCATACTCATATAATCATAACATTAATCATTGTTACATATATATATACAGGTAACATATAATATACTCATGCTGAAAGACCGTATAAGAAAATAATAATATCTCAAATATAACAAATCCATCAAGATGAATCCAATGATGCAAAATCAAGAATACAATTCTAATAACATACATAATTATGATTATGTACAGATATTCTTATCTCACTCAGCAATAAATTGGACTCACTAAATTATGATCTGAGCATTAAGAGCTTGCTTGATATCATCCTGTTTCCGATGGATTACTTATCTATATATTTAAATTAATATTATAAAATAATTTAAATAATTTAAATTATTTTTCTATAACCTTATCAGATTCATCTGGTTCCACACTCCCAACCCAATTTTTTTTTGTTTCTTTTTTTTCAAGATTTTTTCATAATCCATTTAAATAAATAAATAATTAATTAATTACTAAAAGATAGAGAGGAACCCTCTTCTCTCTTCCTCTCTTCTCTTTTCAAACAGGGGGTTTTCTCTCCTCCTTTTCCTCCCTCTACATGCATGCGATGGGGAAGATTAGGTCGGCAACCATGGTAGCTCCCGATGGCACGAGACCTTGCCCCCATTGATGGCCATGGCTGATGGGGGCCGGTGAACATGGCCTGTGGGGTAGAGTCGATGGAAAGAAAGTATAGGTTTTTTTTCCTTCTTTCCTTTCTTTTCTTTTTTCTTTTTTTTTAACAATGATAAAGAAAAGCTGGGGCTGGCCACCTCCAACAGCTCCCGACGATGGCCATGCTATGGCCACAGCGATGGCTCCTGCTATGGCTATTGCCGGTAGTGATAGATGAAACTAAAAAGAAAATAGGGGCTGTCCTGTTTGTCTAAGACTGACAGCTTGTCGGCTTCAAACACACATTGCCATGTGAAATAAAGAAGGAAGAAGTAGGGATAGAGGAGCTTACCTCGCTCCGGTGGCTGGAGAAGGGTTCTCAGTGACCCTTGTTCCTCAACAGCAACCTATAGAATAATCCTAGAAAATCCCTTAATTTGCATGATCTTCCAATTGTTTTAGATGGAAATCCAAAGGAGGGAAAGAGAAATTTTATAGAGGGGCTTTCCTAAGCTCACTAGAACTCCTTTCTGCTTCGATCTCGTCGAAATTGGAGGAAAAGAAGACTCTGGTTAGAAGTCTTCTTCCTTCCTCTTTCGCTTGTGACACATGGCATTAGTCTCTTTCATTCAAGCTAGTCCAAAGCCCTAATGGGCCGAGTTGGGTTATTAAGTTAGAGAGGTCATTTTGCTGTTGTGGCTAGTAATCATCAACTAGGAGAAATTTAGATATTTTCATGTGCCTTCGAAATAGCCAAGTGGCGGGAACTGGTTGATTGAGTAGAAGGATTGTGTGGCTGATTCACGTCAGGCTCTGATTAGTCAACATTGCTACATCAAGCTGATCGAATCCGGTGTATTAGGTACAAATCATCATTATAAAAATAACTAAAAGAAGACAATAACATGTCTTATAGTGAATGATAGAAGGTTGATTCGTTTCCTGTTTTTGGATGACACAGTCAAGATGTAACAATAAATAAATAAATAAATAAAGGAAGGTAGGAAAGAAGGAAGGAAGATAGAAATAACTTCAAGCAAGGTTAGCATGAATTTACCTTTCATTGTGTCCGATGCAGGTGATTACATGTATCAGAAAACTAAGGTTGGTGTCTCCATAGTTTTGAAGTTGTTTTGAAAATGGGACTTGCTGCTGTCGTTCTGCCATTCCAAACTATCCCACCATTCCCTGTCACCTCTAATGACTTCTAATGCTGATGTCTTCTCCATATTTATGGCAAGCTGCGTTAAGCTGGTACACCACAAAACTTCCATCTCTCGCAATGATTCCAAGGATAAAAATCCCTCCCACATTCTATTCAATTCCGGTAGTTCTTTAAGAACAATGCGCCTCAGCTTTGGAAGGGCAATAACTCCATTTCCAACTTCTCCCGCAACAATCTCTACCATCTGAACGCATGAATTTATTTTCAACTCTTCTAGAGAAATTAATAGCTGTAACTCATTGGTCGAAAAGAGATGCCTCACATTGTCACACCTGTATAAAAAGATCTCCTTGATGCTTCTAAAGCTGCCTGGTGCTCCATTTCCCTCCCATATACTCCTCAAATTTGGAAGGTCAGATAAGTGTAAGATCTCTAGTTTTGGCAAAATTCCTTCCTCTGCCTCCATGATGACGACGCTCTCCATTTTGTTACATCTCGAGATCCGACATTCTTTCAACCGCTTCAAATTACGTGCTCCCATCGCGGATATTGTTCTGACCTCATGGTGACAATAGAGACGCAAGGTTTCTGCATACTGAAGTAATCCAACCGCTTCTTGGCTGACATTCGCGTTTCTTGTGATGTCTAGGCAGCGACATCTTCTCCGAGGTTCTCCCAATAAAGGTCTCCTAAGGGCGTCACGACGCCCAATTCGTAGATTGAAACTCTTCAGCTTATCCCGAAGTAAGGATTCCCATTGACCGCTGGTGCAGAGTTCATTTGGAATGTCAGCAGAAAAATGAATCAAGCGCTTTAGTTGTCCTAGTTTCTCGGTGACTGCTTCCTTCTCATTACTTCTTCTAAAGTAGGAGCTTCTCATCATTTCTAGATCTTCCAAGAGGGACAGTGAAAGTATCATATCAGCCGGGATGTATGCAAGGTCAAAGGTGTATGAGAGATTCAGACGGCGCAACCTGGTTAACTGCCCAATCTCATGTGGTAGTTTTGAAATAAAGGTAAAGCTTAAATCAAGCAATTGGAGCTGCTTGAGTCCTCCCACATGGGTCACACTTATTAAGGAGTAACAGTCTCTTAGAATGAGTGCTTGGAGGTTACCTAATTCGGAAATGGATGGTGGAAGTGACACAATATTGGAGCAGGATAGATCAAGTACACGAAGATTCTTCATCTGCTTGAAAAATGATTGTTGGATCTCTTGAAGTATTCTATTCCCTTGGAGTAACAAGGTAGAGAGTTCAGTGCATTTTGGTTCATCCGGTAAAGATTGAATATTGTTCTCCATCAGTGAGATCCTGTCCTTCCCTTCCCATTTCCCCACTTCTGGGCATTCTTGTAATCCAAGACCGGCTCGTACTAAGAACCTCCTGCCTCTTTCTGTGCTCTCTGAGGTGATTTTTATTGCCATATCCCGGATCACGTCGTGCATTTTCACCCTTCTTTTACTATCTTTTTCCAGCAAACAAGAATCTATGAGCTCTTTCAACAGGTACTGTCCCTTTGCCGTAGCGTCTGTCAGGCTCTCAACCCCTTCTATGAACCCCTCCATTATCCAATATTCTATTAATTCATCTATTAATATTCCATAATCTTCAGGAAATAGAGAACAATACAGAAAGCACTTTCGAAGAGCTTCAGTTTTCAAGTGATCGTAACTAAATTTCAGGGACAAGTAAACTTCATGTTCCAAACCCTGGAGCTCGAACTGTGAGCTCTGAAGCAGCCGTAGTGCATTTTCCCAGACTACTGTGTCAGTCTCTTTCCTCAATGCTCGGCCAACCACAATTATTGCCAGCGGCAAACCATGGCACTCCTTGCACACATCCCGTGCGATGGGCTCGAGGTTGGAAGAGATCACGTTAGCAGCCTTTTCCTGAAACAATTCCCATGCCTCCTTGCGGGAAAGAACCTTCACCATGATTTCTTCATCCGTCTCCATACCGTGGCAGACACCTTTCTTTCTGGTGGTTATGACAATTTTGCAGCCGTCGTCTTCTTCTGGTTTAGGAACTCCCAGTTTATCCAGATCTATTTTGTCCCACATATCATCCAAAATTAGAAGGAACCTTTTCCCTTTTAACTTATTGAACAATAATCTTGATGCCCGTGTTTCATCTTCTTCCGCTGATAAGTCCAGGTATATCTCTTTCCCAATGTCATTCCTTAGCTTCTTTATGTTCCAGTCTCTCGATACGGTCACGAAAATGACGACCTCAAAGTGCTGAGTCCCGCGAATTCTGTTATGGATATTCATCACCAGTGTTGTCTTTCCGACACCGCCCTTGCCCCAAATGCCAATTTTTCCAGTCTCGGCATCCGTTAGCCAGTTCCATACCTGATCTAGGGTGCCCATTGTTGATGTTCCATCTCTGATGGTTGTTGTAGGTAACCCTTGCACACTTTCTGCCAGGGGAGGTACAGCAATTTCATCAAAGCTATTTTTCTTCATGTGATCCCGAACATCTTGGGTTGCCTTTACAACACGCTTTCCTAACTCGTAACGAGAGCGACAATCAAGGCACCACCTGTAGAAGCTCTTCTTGTTCAGCTTCAATTCTTCTTTCATTTCTTGTGCATTTTCGATGATCTCGTCTGCCTTGTTCAGCCAACCTTGCACTTCATTCTTTGGAAGCCTCCACGCACCTTCGGCTCGTTCCACCTCCCTTTTTATGTCATCCCTTGAGGCGGTTAATTCCTTTACTTGATTTTGGAGATCATCAATGTTCTTCCCAATTTTGGCGAAATAATTGACGCGGCGGGCAATGGGATCCCATAGAAGGGTGATGATTCCAGGAACTGATTGCATAAACTCCATGTGGGCTAGAAGTGGATGGAAGAGGATCAAATTCCGTCATCAGGTCCGTTCGCACAACGGGTGCTGCAAAAATTGATGAGTGTCAAAAAAAAAAAAAAAACAAAAGACTTATTGAATGCAAAATCAAGGATGCAAAATAGAATGAACATTGAGCAACAAAAGGAAGAACAAGCAATCAATAAGGTAAATTTAGCGTTAGTGAGCTAGATGGTCCTACCTACGGCCAGATCGACTCCAAATGACCCAAAGAAGGGCGATCATTCGGGGAACTTATTGGATAAACTCCATATATGTGACCTGAAAATGGATGGAAGGGGATCAAATTTGTTCACCAAGTCCGTTCACACAATAGCTGGAGAATAAGACACAACTGATTCTCTTACAGTGTGGACATGGGAAAGATGCAAGGAAGGAAACGAAAGCGGAGGCTTGGATGACATCGTGCGTATCCGCCACCAGGAAAGACGAGCAGTCCAAAGTCTACCATCCGGAGGAAGTAAAATACACGATAGTTAATTATTAGTATACTTTGGTAATTATTGATGCAACTAGCCGGCGCTGAAATAAAAGGAAGATTGATATTTATTCTTAAATAGATTTTGAATATTAATGTTACGGTATATTATTGCAATACAAAATCCAAATAGTATAAGCATATTTATCGTTATAATAAAATAATAACATCATTATCCAATCTGTATATGTACAAGAAATAGAAAAGTTTTGCATCTTAATGATATTTAAATGCAACATAATGAGGTTATTAGTGGTCACTTTTAAGTAAGTTCCTGATTATAAAAATATAATAGAAAATAATAAAATATTAGCATGATTTAATGATCTTGATGAAAAATATTTTTATTAGTATCAGCATATATTATTGTAAATATAGTCATTAATTTTTATACTAATTTAGTAATATTCATCTGATGCCGCCGAAGACCACCACACCAACGTCGTGATTACTTTTAACCACTAGGGATCGGGGAAGGATTGAATGAATTATTTATTTTAAACAATTTTCATTTTCTTAAAATTTATAAATGTTAATTAACATTTTTAGATGTCAGCCAGTTCATCTTAGCAACACAGCTGTCCAATATAAGTCATTTTCCTATCATGTCAAGTTGTTGTGGAAATTCTACCAACCTTCTTCTGAGATTACAATTAGACAGCCAGCATTAACCGGCCACCCAATCTGATGGTTGGTAAAAGCCTAATTGCTTGATGAAGGATGGAACTATAAGGTTAAGAATCGAGGATGCTCATTTTTGGATCTTAAATTTAGTTAAGCCTTCAAGCAAAGTTTTGCACGAGATTGCTGGCCATTACCTCGAAACCCATGGAATCCACGAGTCCCATGCATGGTGAAAAAGCAAGGCTGCACCTTTATGCATTGCGATTAAGCTAGGGCCGGTTATAGGTTTGGGTGATGAAAAGGCGAGGACAATCTAGGGTAAATGACCGGCAGTTTCGCATTCTACGGATATGTTTTACATTAATCTTGCTTGCATATGTGATTAATGAGTATATTCAGAAAATTTTCACATAAATTTTACCTTGCCTTTGACAACAATCCTTTATGATTTTTCATCTTGGCTGTCATAGTACTTTCTGCATTCCAGTTTAAGGCAATCATTGTTATGATGTATGCACGCTAATTATAAGTCTTGGATCATTATAACATATATCAGCAGCTGATGTATTACAATCAGTTGGTAAATTCTTACCATGAATTTTCTAACATTCTTTCACAACCATAACTTTTTTTATTTTTGAGAATAAAAAAGACTAACGGGCAATAAGCCACACTAATCCCCAGAGCCCAACCAAAACTAATATGGATCAAGTATATAGACGGTTACCAACATATGATTCTGAATTCAATACTATCTTGTTTTATTCAGTTGTCCATCCTTGATTCTTCTCGTAAAATCATCCTCCATGCATTAAAGAATTTACTAGAATGGGTTCTCCTATGTGAAGAGGAATTTCATAGTCCTCGTCACGGCGCACCTATCAAGGAAAGAATATTGCTGCCAACTGGATCACCATGGACGGCGGAACTCCCAAGAGACTAGTTGAGAGCGCTAGCTCTTTTTTTTGTTTAAGG
The DNA here is from genome assembly GCA_006176705.1 of Cocos nucifera. Lineage (NCBI taxonomy): Eukaryota > Viridiplantae > Streptophyta > Magnoliopsida > Arecales > Arecaceae > Cocos > Cocos nucifera. Next base: position 1,190,458 of record QRFJ01000139.1, on the reverse strand, counting down.
TTCATCCAAGAGAATCATCGACTGGAAACTTAAGTACAGAAGTTCTAGCGTACCCAACGGCAAAATAGAGTCCCTACCCTAGCGTCTTACAAAGGCATCCACCATCAGGATCCGACCCAATAAAAAATGTAGGAAATCACCTCACTGAACAACAAAGTCGCCTGGGAGCACCTAGCCCGCTAACCAATCAGCAATCTGATTATTTTCATGGGGAATATGGGTCACAATGAAGGTCTTTCACACCCCTTTTCCATGCTAAGAGGTCCTTCGGTGGGGGATTATGCTTGGATTTGTGAATACAAGACTTGTTAATCCATTGAACGGTAATAGTGGCTGTCTCCCTCAAGTCAAAGTTCCTGCATCTGGCAGTAGTTAACGGCAGCATATGACCCAAACCAAGCAGCAACCGTTTAAGCATAACGAATTGGTGAGGCAACAATTTGCCACCAGCCGCTAGCAGCTACATCTCTAAGAATGAACCCGGCAGCAGCATTAGAGCCTCGCATGGCACCATCAAAGTTTAGCTTTAAGACTCCAAGGGGAAGGGGGAAAACCATGAGATAAAAGGATGATAATATAATTGCTGCCGAGGCAGATGAAGACCACCCCAATGCCTTGAATGAGTCTTAAAGGATTGATAGACCTATTGTTTGGATGCATGCGCCAAGAAAGAATAAGTTTTCTTTGCAGATCGATTGGATTTCATTGAGAAGATCCTAATAGTTGCATGTTTCTAGCTGACCAGATCAACCATGCCATAACCAACCAGCGATTGGACCCCTATCTCTATCTTGGCGTTGAAAAGGAAAACCTCTAAGACTGGCAGAGATATTGAGGGACAAATTGAAGGTTGCATGAGGCACTCAGTTAGGACCAGCATTGAACGATGAAGGGATAGGCTCCAATAACATGATGGCGTTTCTCAACAATATCAGAACATAGATCACAATATATAGAATCAATGCTAAGAATATCCCTTCGGCTCAAAACACTCTTGCAAGGTAGTTTTACATAGAAGTTTTCACCCGAAAAATTTTACTCGCATAGGAACTTATAACCATAGAAGTTTTCACCCGAAAAATTTTACTCGCATAGGAACTTATAACCTTCAAATCCCCTTGAAACGTGAAAACAATGACCATAGACGAAGGCACCTCCACAAGATGGTACATATTTTTCACGGAGATATGATTAAGCCTATTTTAACCTCATGTGAGCTATTCAAACCAGATGCCTTGCACCAGGGAGATTCGGCAAATTTGGTTCATCATATCAGCATTAAAAGAATGTGGCCAACCGATTTACGTTCCATCTCATTTCAATAGCCAATAAAGCAACAACTTTCAAATCAGAAAGATCAACATTCTTATTGATATTAGTAGGCCAATGGGCTAAGTGGAATAACCTACATCCAAGGTCTAGCATAATATTTATAGCTTCAAATATTTCAATTATTTGAAGCACCAACTAAGTCCTTCAAGATTCTTAACATCTGGACCTCAAATCCGTCGAGGGCTATACACCATTTTTATCTTAGGATAATTCTTGTCCTAGCCCTAGGACTATACATATCCTATTCTTTCGAAGTCAACATTCTGACTCCTTCTGTGGCATCTCAAGGATTGAGAGCACCATCACAGAAAATAAAAATTTTCTAAACTAGATATCTTTTTAGATAAAGTATCACCTGGTCTAGTGAATTTATTTCCTTTTTAATTATAGTCTCTTATAAGATCATCAATTATACTTTCTTATGAAATAATCACTTGAAAACTAAAAGAAAAAGCTTTCTCTCGAATAAAATCTGTCTTGAAGAAAATTCCAACTCTATATCTTGTTCTTGAAATTTGTAGTCGTCTCTAGTCCTTGTTAGATTTTTCTCAACCATTAGAACATAGCTTATCTATTTTTTTTCTCTTGCTTTTAAGAACCCAATCATATCACCAAAAAGGGTCCAACAAAGGATAAAGTTTATTTATCAATAAAATTTATACTTATAACTAAATAAAAATATATTTACATTTTGTTCTTTTATATTGATATATTGAAATAACTATTTATTCTAGACTTTTCCATAGAGAATCCTACATGTTAAAAAGTTTTTTTTAGGTTCCTGCTATCAACTAACAATTCCACAATGATGCAAGCATGAATTTCTATGGCTTTTTCTCTTCTTTTTTTTTTTTTTGTATGCATATAATTACACAGGACAGGCTACCATACCTCAGAACTACAGATGACCATGCATGTTTATTCGCATGTGGATTTCTTCTAATGTGACTGGCTGCGGCCAATAGCACGAAAAGGAAAGCATAGATTGGAAATTTGCACTTTCACAATGCATCTTTGGAGTAAAAGGAATACTCCTTGCACCCAACTACAATGACTTGATAACGCTGTCTAGACAAATTTGATACTTTTAGAATTGTGCCTGTTGGACGATGGGTGATGAACCTGATGACGAGCCTAATCTCTGATGATGTGGCGAACACCTAACGTGATGACATGGATGGCCTAAAGCAGATGAGCTACTCCACACTGATATCTTCAGGTGGCCACCGATCATGTGTGGTTGGATCCAAATGAGATCGGCATCTAACCAATCACATCCTATTCCGTCCCACTTCTCCATAGGCCATTTTTGTAATGCAGAAATTGCGAGAAGCTCCTCATGCATGGATCCTACTGAGTTAATATTCGGTTGTAGCAGCGAATATTCCTTCTACTTATGGAAAGCTGACATTGTAACCGTCTGCTGATACTCCATTACTTTGGCGGCTAATGGTCTGACAGCCATAACAGGCCTTCTTCCATAAAAAGATTGAAGAAAAGGAAGAGAGTGATCTCTCTAGACTCTTTCTGAACTCAAAACTCTCTATTCCCACTATCTTCTTATATTGTTCTTCCTTTCCGACTGTCACTGACTTAAACATCGAAGGGTCCCTACTAGAGAATCCACCACTTTCTTCTCCAGCATTGTGAACTTTCTATTCAGGTGTTCGAGAGTTTCTGTTCTTCAACCTACTCCAACTCATCGATGAAGGAACTTTTACGATACGCATGATGGATCTGGAACAAAAACTGCAGTGGAAACAATCTGATCTGGCATGTGCATGAATGAGATTGCATCTCATATGACCAGGAAAGATCATAATATTAAGATCAAATAAAAATATAAAAATCAAAATTTATGATGATCGTATCTTTACCTTTGTGCAGGTAGAAATTTATCATGATTTTGAAGGAAAACTATCGCAGGATTGGCTTGATTGGATCAGATCATGCAACAAAATTTTAAAAAATTTTCTCCTTAATCTGATCAGATCTGAGAGTTCTCAGATTTGATTAGATTGATCTAAAATAAAATATAAAATTATGATACCAAATATCACCTGATTTGGATAAATAGTTCATCTGCAGCGATGATCCGAATGCTGATGGAGGTTCTGATTATAGCCACGTAGTGCCCGACCTCTATCAACATCCACTTGGATCAGATTTGGAAGCCTTCTCCTTCTAGATCAAATCTCTGAAGATTTAAAACTAGAACTCTTGGACGTGCCTTCGATCCGATCTTTGACAATAGATTGATCGTCACACGATCTAGAACTCCTGATGTGGTCTTCGTAGCAGCAGTACTTCAACTCTCAATTTGCAGATTTGTCCAACTCTTGGGCATGAAGAAAAGGAAAAAGATGAGGGAGAGGAGGCATGAAAGAGAGAGGGAGAGGTAGAGTCTAGGCATGGTGAATGAGATTACTAAACCCTTTGGCAATGAGATTTATTTATAGACTAAACCAGAACCCTAGAGTCCTAAGACTTTAAGCAATCAATTTGCTTAAAGCAGAAGGACTCCTCCCAAGCCTCCATGCCAACATCTGATTTTCTTTTGAATTTTGTTGCACAAAACCCAAGGAAAAATGTGCCACAAATAATGGATAAGAGATGGGTGTAGATAATCTCTCTCTCCCCAAAGGTTTGAAATCTTTCAAACAATTTTGACCTATTCAAACTCTTTGAATAGATAACCTTCCCTTCTTATGCACAAGGGGCGCATGCTAGGAAGAGGTGTGCGCCCTCCCACTTCACGCAAATCATCTAGGGCACATGCCCTAAGAGAAACTTCAGGGGGCGCACGCCTCCTCCCTTTTTCCCTATAAAGATCGGGTCAAAATGATCCTTGCATAAGACTAGGATAAGTTCTGATCTGATTAGAACAAGTCTTGATCTGACTAGAATAAGATTCAGTCAGATCAGGATAAATTCATACAAGATTCTTGGATGAGCCAAATCAAATTTGACTGAGTCCAGACCAATCAAAAAGTTTATAAAAAAAGAAAGTTAGATTCAATCATGTACTAGTATAATTTTTTTGAACATAATTGGATCTAATCCAAATCAATCGAACCATATTAGTCCAATTAATGACATTCAAATTCAAATTCTTATTTATGTGATCCAATTAGATTTAATTCTGTATGGCAATAGGATATGTCATGATCTCTATCATCGATATCATCGAATTATACCTTTCAGTGGACCAAAATTTTTTTGATTCATCCATTTAGAATCATCGATCATCAAGATAATTCTAAATAGTTCCAAAATTCATCAGTAACATATAGCAGTATGTGGTGGCAATCCATCAGAATCGAATATAAATCTCTCGGTGCAACCAACTATGTGATTAGGTTCTTCTATCATGAGCCCTGACAGGATTTAGGTCAAGGTGAACTCATCGGATCCAACACCTATCATATGAATGAATCATTCGATTCGAGTCTAATATAAAATCCTAGTAGAAATTTTTTTTATTATTTCACACTATCATAGCCATGGATCTTAGAACTCAATCTCATGATCATCATAGGACTAATTCTTTTCTACCAAGATTGATAGATCTCATCTTGGTGTGATCTAATTCATACAATGAACATGTTATAGCCAACATACACCTTAAAGTTCTAAATGGCTAGAAGATCGAGTTATGATATAGTCAAACTATAACATCCTTAAGGTGAACTGTCGATGCACCTCAGATCAAAGAACCAAACACACAACTGTAGTTTCGAGCTAGTCATTGACAAGAAGGTAGATTTTCTTATGATTGCTCGAGATGGTTACGCTCAGTGCCTTTATTCTCAACAAGTACTTGCATTCTTGCTTCGGTGTCTCCACATCATAGACTCAAGACTTATCTATCCTAAGAAAGTGATCGTACATCAATCTTTTAGATCGATCATCATCCTCATGATGATTTTATGATCGAGAGTAGTCTATGAGTTAATTACGATAATATATGTCTTAAATTCTCAACTCTTGAGAATATGTGTTATCATATCTATTAATCCAATGGATATATTATAGACACTTTAAAAATACAAATATGATAGAAAAATAATTTTTTTTATTAATTATAAGTCAAAATTATAAGAATATTCCTAAAAAGTATTTATAAATATTGATCAATCTGACTTCTAAGGCATACATCTAACAAACTCCCACTTGATCTAAAGTCAGTTGGCTATAAATCTAAGTTCCATCTTCTTAAGATGGGTTTCAATCTTCTATTGGCTCAAAGATTTCATCAGTGGATTAGCCGCATTATCCATAGTGTCGACTCTCTTGACCTCGATGTATCCCTTCTCGTGGTAATTGCAGATAAGGTGAAACTGTCGCTCGATGTGCTTGAACTTTTGATGAGATCTCAGCTCCTTAGCTAGGATTATGATGTCATTATTATCATAGTACAGAGGGACAACATCACATGGCATCACTCTAAGTTCTGCAATAAACTTCTTGAGCCAGAATGCTTTCTTCATAGCTTTCGAGGCAGTGATGTACTCAGCTTTCATGGTGGAGTCAGCAATCATTATCTGCTTGAAACTCTTTCAGCTTACAGCACCACCATTGCATAAGAATAGACTTTTAAATATTGACTTTCGATTATCTATATCAGACATAAAGTATGAGTTTGTATACCCCTAAACCTAGAGTTCTCCATTACCAAAGATAAAAAATATATCCTTAATCCTTTTCAAGTACTTAAAGATATATTTCACAGAAGTCCAATGCTTTTCACCTAAATTCGATTGATACCTACTAGTGACACTCACGGCATGGATGATATCAGGTCATGTATATAGCATGGCATACATAAGGCTCTCTATTGCTCATACATTCAATCTTTTTTGATGTATTGGGGTACATCTTCTTGGAGAGATAAATACCATATCTGAAAGGCACAAATTTCTTCTTAGAGTTCTTCATGCTGAACCTCTTCAATACCTCCTCTATGTACATCTTCTGTAAGAGATCTAGTATCCTCTTCGGTCTATCCCTATAGTCCTTAATCCCCAAAATAAAGAATGTCTCTCCTAGATCTTTCATAGAAAACTTCTTAGATGATCACATTTTGATTGAGGTCAACATGGGAATATCATTCCCAATTAGGAGGATGTCATCCACGTACAATATGAGAAAGACAACAATGCTCTTACTGATCTTTCTGAATATACAAATTTTTTTCTCATTCTTAATGAAACTAAATGATTTGATCACATTATTGAAATGAGTATTTCAACTCCAAAATGCTTTCTTTAATCCATAAATGGACTTTTATAGCTTGTAGATCTTGTAATCACTATCACTGAAAGTGAAACCAAGCGACAGTTCCATATAGATATCTTTATTAAGATATCCATTCAGAAATACTATTTTCACATCCATTAACCATATTTCATAATCAAAATATGTTGTGATAGCAAGCAATATGTGAATGAATTTAAGCATGACTACCGACGAGAAGGTATCCTGATAGTCAATGTCTTTGCACTGACTATACCCTTTTGCCATAAACCTAGCCTTGAATGTCTCCATATTTTCATCTGCACCAATCTTTCCCTTAAAGATCTATTTATATCCAATAGGTACAATACCTTTAGGTGGATCTACCAAGGTTCAGACTTGGTTCAAGTGCGTCGAGTCAATTTCTGACTTCATTGCCTCTTATCATTTCTTGGAGACGATATCTGATATTATCTTATCATAGATTTTGAGATCATTTCCATGAACCTCATTTTTTATGAGGAATATTTTCTCTACATCATCTGAAATAACACCTAAGTACCTGTCAGGAGGACAGAAAATCCTATTTGACCTACGAGATGGAGGAGGTAGTATGTGGATCGGCTCTAGGTTCCTTAGGTTTCTTGGCTCGTTGCTCTTCGGAGACTATCTCTTCAAGCCTAATTTGTCTTTCGATACTACCATCTTGAACAAACTATTTCTTAAAAGATATGGCATATCGACTTACAATCACATTATGATTTTCAGAAAAATAGAAATAATATCCTAATGACTCCTTAGGATATCCGATGAATCAAGCTATAAGGGACCTAGATTCTAACTTATTCGTTCGCTGTCTCTTAACATGAGTCGGACCTCCAAATCCTGAGATGACTCAGACTTGGCTTCTTACCATAACATATCTCATACGATGTGGTAGGAATAATTTTAGAAGAAATCTTATTCAGTAAATAAATAGCCGTTAGCAGACTATGTCCCTAAAGAAACTCAGAAAGATTTGTGAAGCTCACCATGGATCAGACCATATCTAATAGGATTTAATTTTTTCATTCTGAAACTCTATTGAGTTGAGACATTTCAGATGGAGTCTACTATGAGACTATACCATTATCCTTGAGATAGTTCAAAATTTTTTAATTAAGATATTCATCTTCTCGATCTAATCGAAGAATCTTAATGGGCTTTTCGGTCTATTTTTTACTTCATGTTTGAATTTCTTAAACTTTTCTAAGGCTTCAAACTTGTATCGCATTAGGTATACATACCCAAATCGAGAGAAATCATTAGTAAAGATAATGAAGTAGATAAAACCATCTCTGACTAGTACATCAAATGGGCCATAGACATCTGTATGTACCAGAATAAATAGCTCTATGATCCTTTTTTCATGTCCCATAAAGGGCAGTTTGGTCATTTTATCTTAAAAGCATGACTGATAAATTAGATATGACTCAGAAAACAAACACATTAGTCAGAATTTTTCTAATTTATTAATCCTATCTTCGGCTATATGACCTAGCCTTAAGTGCCATAAGTACTTTTTATTAACACTATCTCTAGATCATTTTGATCCTATGACATTCACACTATGCTCGACATTGTTAACAAATACATCTACATATAACGGGTATCAGAGCTACTCATATCTATCGAACTTATCTTAGACACCAATTTATCGAACCAGAACTAATCAGGTTAGCCTATAATCCAGACTCGAACTGCAAAGCCAGATTAGGTTCAATTCTATTTGGTAATGAAATATGTCGTGATCTTTATCATCAACATCATCAAAAAAAATTTTGATAAATTAGAACTCTTTCTTATTCATCTAATTAAAATCATTGATCATCAAAATAATTTTAATGGATCCCAAAATTCATTAATGATACCTAACAGTATATGGTAGGAACTCATCAAAATCGAATACGACCTCTCGATGCAGCCAACTATGTGATTGGATTCTTCTATCATGAGCTCTGACTGGATCTAGGTCAAAGCAAACTCATCAGATCCAATACCTGTCATATGAATGAATCATTCGATTCAAGTCCGGTGTGAACCCCTAATAGAAACTTCTTTCTATTATTTCATACTACCATGACCATGGGCTTTAAGACTCGATCTCATGATCATTATAGGACTACTCCTCTACCAAGATTGATAGATTCTATCTTGGTGCAATCTAATTTTTATAATAAATATGCTATAGCCAACATATACCTCAAAATTTCAAATGGCTAGAAGATCGAGTTATGATGTAGTCGAACTATAACACCCTCAAGGTGAATTATCGATGCTCCTTAGGTTAAAGAACTAGATACATAACTGCAGCATCGACCTAATCATCGATAAGAAGGTAAACTCTCTTATGACTGCTCGAGGTGGTTATGCTCAGTGTCTTTATTCTTAAAAAGTACCTACATGCTCACTCCGATGTCTCCACATCATAGACTCAACATTTGTCTACTCCAAAAAAGTGATCGTACACAAATCTTTCAGATCGATCACCATTCTCATGATGATCCTACAATCAAAAATAGTTTATGAGTTAATTATGACAACACATGTCTTACATAAATATGATAGAAAAAATAATTTTTTTATTAATCATAAGTTAAAATTATAAAAATACCCCTACAAAGTATTTACAAATGTCAGCCAATCTGATTTTTAGAACATACATCTAATAGATTTGATGATCGTGGTATAAATCAAAGGTTCCTTGATCAACTGCACAGGCATCCGGCTTCTATGGATATCCACTCGGGATCGATCTAGGATACTTGTTCTTTTCTGATCCTTCTTCTCCAAGAGAGATCTTGCATGCACTTTGATTAGCGATTTCTGAATCAACTCTTGATCCTTCTTCTTCCTTCATTGGCATATATCTGGATCACCAAAATCTTGGACACCAAGAAAATAAGGAATGCCCAAAAGGGGTATATCTGGATCGATAAAACCTTGGACACCAAGAAAACAAGGAATGCCCAAAACCCCTTTTGGATGTGAGGAAGGAAGAGAGAACAAAGGAGGGCACGTGAGAGGAGAGGAGGCATGAGAGAGGTGGGTGTGAGGGATCTCAGAACGGGGCGTAGGGATTTTTAGCATTATTTTTTGATTCAAGAGATCTCATCTCTTAAATAGATTAAGAGGAGTCCTAGGGCTTTAAAGCTTTGATCAATTAAAATCTTAAAATAAAAGGACTCTGCTTGTGTGCCTCATCCTTATCTAATTCCCCATGCAATCTTTAGATGGGGCATGGCCCCTCTTAAGTTTTTCATGCCAAAACCCTAGCATAAACTCTTGTTGCCTTATCCAAATGGGCATGCACCTCTGGATCTTATCCAGAAGGGGGCGCATGCCCCTATCCTCCTTTTTCATGTTAATCAAGATGGGGCGCCAACTATTAGTGTCCCCTCTCCTTAAGAGTCCATGCTAAATTTAGATAAGATGAAGCACCAACTCTTGGTCCTCATCCTTATCCAGATTGTATGCGTTGACTTGATCAAAATTCCTATCCAATAAGAAGCTCAAGTCTAAAAGGATTTGGGTTTAACCGTGTGTTGGCGTGGGTTTCCTAAATTCAATAGAATTTCTCTAAATCCTATTCTAATTGAAACTTCATAAGTCCAATTACACAATCCTAGACTAATTTCTTTTGTTGTGTGATCTCATAGGTTTAATTTTGTTTGGTAGTAAAATATATCATTACTACAGAATAGGGCTATGACAGCAATTTGTAACAGCTGTCGTCATCTAAAAAATCGCTGCTATAAACTATGGCAGTGGTTAGCTAACTGCTATCACTGCAACCATCACCGTAGATCTATGGCAACAATTGTTGCAGTATTTCTAGAAACTACTACCATAGAATGCCTATTGCAGCGATTTCTAAACCACTGCCATAGGGTTATCTATGGCAGCGATTATAAAATCGCTATCATAGACTAGCTATGGCAGCGATTATGGAACCACTGCCATAGGCTTATCTATGAAAGTGGTTATATAACTGCTGTCATAGGTCTAATGCAGCGATTGGCACATTGCCTATGACAGCGATTGGCATGTCTATGACAGCGGTTATAAAACCTCTGCTGTAGCTTTTAAATATTTAAAAAAATATAAAATTTTTAATTTTTTATATATTTTATCTGATAAATGCAGAGATATATAACATAAAATATTATAAATATAAAAATATTTTTGAAATGCTAAAATTTTATTACTGAATAAAATTTATTATAATATTTTTTTGAAAAAATACATCAAAAGTCTCCTAAATCTACATCGTCATCATCATCATCATCGAAAGATGGAGCACAAGCTAGAGCCAGAGCTGGAGCTGGAGCTAAAATGCGGGCCAATATATTCTCAAAGTCCATGAAGGTACCTCTAAAATGCACGCTGAGCGTCGACACCATATCTCTCACAATACCCTCTAGATGAGATGCACACTTCTCAGCCCAATCTATCCGCATTGCAGCATGATCTGCCCATGTCAATGCCTCCTCAAGCTTCTTTCGACTGACGACACCGAAAGCCTATGAAAAAATGCTCACCTTAGATCAATAGCTAGTCGACATATATCTGGGCCTGCATCGAATCCTCCTAGAGTGCTCAGGCCCTAAGACCTAAGATAAATGGTCATGGGGGGCAGAGGTATCCGAACCCTCGCTCGCGAGCATATCTAACTGATCCTGTAATTATAAATTTAAATAAAATTTTATAAGAAATACTATAATACTAATCATATATACTAATATATTTAATACTTACAAAAATTCTTTCGATCGTGATGTTCATCGGTCTGCCCTTCTTGTCCGTACGGTTGAACTAAAAGATTTTACTACGATTGGGCATCACTCCATCTCTCATCAGCTATAATAATGGATCAATTTATCAAAAATATGAAAAAAAATATTAATTTAATTTATCTAATAAGATTTAAAATTTATTACCTCTTTATGCATACGACTGACCATAGACTCACGATCGAGAGTGTGCGTATACTCCTAGGCTGTCTGATTCTCCCAATTCTAATGAAAGGTAGCCTAACAAGTATTCAAATAAATAATAAATATTTAAAAAATATTTAAATATAACTTTAAGCATATTAAAAAATTTAAAAATTAGTAATTTTATCTCAAACTTCTGGCTCCTCCAATATGTAACCATCCTCTCCTACTAACTTGAAGGACAGTCCTGTATCTAAGGAACAAGCTTCTCTGGAGTGTCTCATTGGTGCTCGAGCCATCCTCTATGGAGCTTGATCTTATAGCTCTGGTATAACTTTTCGATCTTTTTCAGTCGAACATCTTGAGTCCTCTCATGATAAGAAAAGTCATACCTTCTCTACACAAAGTTATCAAAAGTCAGTTATAAAATTATTCTAATCAAACATAGTGTAAACATGTAAAATGCATAAATATAATTAAGATGCACTTATCCATATCTCCTCCCATATTCGGTCTCTGACAGCATCAACCATCAATCGCCAGTCTTTAGGCTCCATGGGAATAATGTTTGACTGCCTCACAAGCACACCAAAAAAGAAATGCATCTTCCACGCGGTCTCTCCTATGCATCATACTGCACCATCACCTGATGCTGGCAGTTCCACACATGTGCCATACATGTGGGACTGTAAAATATCTAGCTAAATGATGCACCTGTAATGAAAATACATTATGTAAATATATAAGTATACAAATACTATATAAAAAATAAATAAATAATATAACAAAAATATACACTTAGATGCCGGTGGAGTAGCATGTCTTGAAGATGTGGGTGACGGTGGAGGCTCATATGTTAGTGGAGTAGATGCCATCGGTGAAATAGATGCCGACGGTGGAGGTTCCTGAGCAGCCGATGCAGAGATGGATGGAGTATGCTCCGACTGCTCCACAAATGCTGAACTCCATGTAACCCATGGAGAGACAGGGGTGAAAGCTAGATGACATTTCGGTGCCATCGTGACCTACAATATTAATAAATATTAACAAATATAACATGTTGAACAATAATCAAAGATATGCCTAAGTACCATCCGTACAATTACATATAAATATATGAAAGTCGAGCCGGCTCCGTGCCTAAGACAGTCGGCTCCATGCTTGAGACATCCGGCTTGTGTCCTCCCCCAGCTAGCTCGATCTCGATCTAAGCTAACTCGACTGCATATCCGAACTAGCTCGACTGCATATCCGAACCAGCTTGACTGTGTGCCATCCTCTGTTCTTGGCTGTCTCCACCCTTCATCTTTTCGACTGTCCGTCTTTCACTCAATCTCCATTATCAGCGAGGTCGAACCCCCTCCCTGATCCCTCTCTCAATCTTCCTCATCGGTGAGGCCGGACCCCCTCCCTCCCTCTCTCAATCTCCCTCATCGGTGAGGTCGGACCCCCTCCCTCCCTCTCTTCCTCTCTCGATCTCCCTCGTCGGTGATGGGGGTGAGGCCGAACCCCTCCCTCCCTCTCTCGATCTCCCTCATCAGTGACAGCGACGAGGTCGAGCCCCTCCCTTCCTCTCTCACTCTCTCAATCTCCCCTCCCTCCCAGTGATGCCAGTGAGGCTGAACCCCCTCCCTTCCTCTCTCTCTCTCTCTCGATCTCCCTCACCGATAATGGCGGCGAGGCCGAACCTCTCCCTCCCTCTCTTCCTTTCTCTTTCTTAGTTTTGGGTCCTAGAATCGAGTCTGGATACCCAAGATCCATTAGGATCTAGATCTGATGCTTCAAGTATGGATCCATTGGGTATTCAGATTTGGGTTCAGTACTAGTAATTAAAATTGGGTCTAGATCTGAATATCCAGATTTTGATCTGAATCTGATCCATTGACAGATCTAGTCCAGTGATTAATAAATAATACTATGAAATTAAAATAAAAATTATACTTATGGCTACAGAGAAGGGGTCGCACCAAAAGCTCCAAGGATCACCGACGATGATGCTAGAGGAAGACGATGGTGCTAAAGATAACCTATGAAATAAGAGCAAGATAGTGAGATAGAAAAAAGAGAGAGAAAGAGAAAGAGGAAAGAGAGAGAGAGGGAGAGGGGGTCTGGAGGGGCGACGTGATGGGAAGGCCAGGGTATGGGGAGGGCAGGGGTGGGGAGATCAGGGATGGGGAGGGCAGGGGCAGTGGTGACTGGGAATGGGGAGGGCAGGGGGTGGGTGGCGGTGACCGAGGATGGAAAAGGTAGGGGGTGGCGGTCGGGATGGAAAGAGTAGGGGGTGGCGGGCGGGGATTGGGGGGGCAAGGGGCGGCGGCAATCGGGGACGGGAGGGTAGGGGCAATGATGATCAAGGATGGGAAAGGCAGGGGGCGACGATCGGGGAGGGCAGGAGGTGGGCGACTAAGGATGGAAAGGATAGAGATGGTGGCAGTCGGGGATGGGGAGGGCATGGAGCGACGGCGGCCGGGGATGGAAAGGGTAGCGTGGGGGGTGGGATGGCGGGGGGTGGGCGAAGATCGTCGGGAGGGGCCGGCGTTGGGGGACGAGCAGGAGGGGGGTGGCATGCACGGGTAGGGGGCGGCGGCTGTCGGGGATGGGGAGGTGAAGGGGGAGGAGGGGGGCACCGAGAGGCAGGGCCGGTCAGGAGGGAAGGATGGGTGGTGCCGGTCGAGGGGGAAGGACTTGGGTGGAGTCTCACCGACGATGGAGAGGAGGGGAGAGAGAGCATACGCATACGAAAGAAAAAAAAATTTAAAAATTTTTAACCTAACCTATAGCAGCGATTTTCGAACCATTGCCATAGATCTATAGCAACGATTATTTAAACCCGCTATAATAGATCTACGGCAGTGATTTTCTAACTGCTGCCATAGATTGAAAATAATTTTTTTCTTATTTTTTTTGATATTATATAATTTTAAAATTTAATGCTTATCTTTATCATTTATTATCTAAATAATTATCATTAGAGTGTCATCACAAAAGATCACCTCAATCCAATGGCCCTAGCTTCATCGATAAAAAAAATTGATTTCGATGATCACGAACGATGATGTAATGATCTGATAGATGGAGACCTCCGATCGATCTAAAAATCTGCAATGATTATTTTGATAATATTTGTAGTATACTATCAAAGTTTTACTTCAATCAGATATCGTTATCATGATCAATTTAGTACAGAATGATTTTGGCCATTAAAGTAGAAACAAGCAATCAAAGGGCTAAATGATGTTCGATTATGAGATAATTTTTTAGTTAAATAATTTTTGCTATAATTTTAAATATTTTATATGATGATGATAGTAAAATTTAAAGTATTTTCATATGAACTATTCACGTTAAGCAAATATTACAAAAGTACGAGCATAACAACCAATGGAGTTTAAGAATGGTCATCAGACGACGTATAGTTTTAAATCATTCTTAGTCTTACGAGTTGAATTTTATAATCACTACCATAAAAAATGATTAAAGTAGTAGTCAAGATCATTTATAAAAAAAATTATATCATAATTGGATACCGTCTGATCCTTTGATCACTCATGTATCATTTAACAGCTAAAATTAATCTATACTAAATTGACCAAGATAACGATATTCGATTGAAGTAAAACTTTGATAGTACACTACAAACATAATCAAAATCATCATTGTAGATTTTTGGATCCATTGAAGATCTTCATCTATCAGATCATCGCATCGTCGTTCGTGGTCGTCGAAATCAAATTTTTTTTATCGATGAAGCTAGGACCATTGGATCGAGGTGATCTTTTGCGATGATACTCTAATAATAATTATTTAGATAATGAATGATAAAAATAAATATTAAATTTTAAAATTATATAATATTTATAAAAAAATTAAAAAAATATTATGGCAGCGGTTATAAATAACCACTGCCATAGATCGACTTATAACAGCAATTACAAGAAACCACTACCATAGGTTGGTTCTATAGCAGCAATTTCTTGTAACAACTATTGTAGACTCTATTGTAGTAGTTTAAAAAATTATTGTCATAGTATGCACTACCGTAGGCTCTTTTTATAGTAGTGTATTATGATCTCCATCATCGATATCATTGAAACATCTTTCAATAGATTAAAACTCTCATAATTCAACCAATTAAGAATTATTTATCATCTAAATAATTCTTATTAATTAGTCTCATAATTCACCAGTGACACCTAGCATTATATAGTGGCAATTCAGTAGAACTGAATAAAATACTTTTAGATATAATTATCATATGATTCAGTCCTTCTATCATGAGTTCCGACATGATGGAGGTCATAGATAACTCATCAAACCCCACATTAATTATATGTAAAATTCAATCGACTTGAGTTCATTTATAAAATCTTATGAAAACTCTTTTCCCTCATTCACATTGCCATGGTTGTGATCTTTAGAACTCAGTTTAATGAATTGTATAGGACTATTCCTTATCTGCGTAGGTTGATAGATTCCATCTAGGTACAACCTACTTCTGCAGTGAACATATTGCAGCCAATATGCACCATAAGGATCTGAATAGTTAGGGAGCAAGTGCATGTACAGTCAAACCATAGCAATCTCACTATGAATAGCTGAGGCATTATAGGTCAAGGACTAGTCACACTACTATAGCATCAAGTATATTATTGATGAGCGGGTAGACATTCAAGTGACTACTCGTGTGGTCATACTCGGTACCATTATTCTCTAATAATTATCTATACTCTCGCTCTACACTATAGACTCGACACTTGTCTATTCAAAAGAAAGTGCACTATAAAAAATTTGACTATTAATGATGGCTAATTGCAATTGCTAACAATGATTTTATCATCGATAAAAGTATTAGTGATAGAAAATTATCACTAATTGATGGTCAGAATAATCTTGATTGCTAATTATCACCATCAGCGATGAAAATTCTAGCCATCGCTAATAACAACTATTAATGATAGCATTTGCAATGGCTAAATGCCATCGCTATTTATTTTCTTATTTTAAAATCAAATTTAAAAAAAATAAAAAAAATTAGCGATGGCTTATTTTATTGCTAATAAGTATTAGCAATAGCTAAATTCATCACTAATGCCATCGATAATAGTTAATTTTATTTTTTTTAAAAAAAATTATAATAAATTTTTTAAAATCTATTTTAATTAATCACAATCAACTATGGTTCAATTCCTAACACCTGTTATAATTAAAATTCAAAAATAATTTGATAATCATAAATAAAAAAATAAATTATGTTATATTAAAAATATAAATTATATAATTTTATAAGCAGTATCAGAAAAAATATAATACATCAAAATAAAAAAAAAAAATTAGATCAAATCCTCCTTATCATCCTCCTTCTCGTCCTCTTGCTTCTCTCCAGTAGCTAGTGGATGAGAGCCGAATGTCCTAGCATCCTGAAATTAAAAAAAAAAAATATTATTAATAAATTTTGATATGAAGATGTATCTTTCTATATGGAGGCGTATCTTTCGATACACTCCTTCGATTCTTGAACATATTATTCCTACATATTTCATTCAATCATACGGAGCTATAAACATTCCCGGTCCATTAATTGAATGGTTAAATTAAAATTTTAGACCCTACATCCCCTTCCCCAATTCAAGCCTAAATATGTGAAGCTTCTAAATATGAAAACTTAAAATAAGTGAAAGAGTTTACTAATAGAATTACCAGATGTGATGGCTGAGATAACGAGCCCACTTGGTCACACAACTATGGATCCCGGAGAATCTTTACAATCATATCACGAACGACATCCTAAAAGCTCAGAGGTTGCTGACTTAGAAGCCTCTGCATGACCTCCATGTACGCATTGCTCCAAGTTTGGAACATCAAGGCCTATGAGGATGCCAAAGAGTATCGAGCTATTGGAGGATCGAAGCTGTGGTCGAATTCTATGACCTGACTCCTACTCATCCCTCCGATGATCCTGAGCCATCCCTCAAGATCAATAAGGGGCTAAGTGGATAGGTCATCACCGTACCGTGCAACAATGTACTCTACATAATCCACCTATACAATTTAGAAATATATTAGTTCTAATATACATATCAGATCCTGTAACAACTTAATAAATACAGTTTGAAATTCTAATTATCATAATCTACCATGACCTAGAATCTAAGTAATCACCAGTCCTCCTAGACTGGTGTATAGCCTCTCATAACCACAATTGGTCTGGTGGATGATCCAACTACTGTATCTATAATAAGTAAAAAAATTAAATTAAATTAATTAAAGCATACATATAAGAATTTTTATAATTCTAATGAAGAATTTTGGTATAAATTTTTTACCAGTCTATCTATCACAATATGTGTATCGATGAAGTTGCCAATATACCTTATCAAATCCTGCTATGTGGCCTAGTTCTATCGGGTATTCTGTCGTTTACTAGAGTACTCCTCACTGCTTCACTGGTCATACAGGGCCTCCAATACACCTACCCGCATCCAATGATCCCCGTAGGATCTCCAATCCGATGGTGATAGAGAATCGAAATGCTCGATGGTGGACTGTCGAAGGCTATATTGACCATCTCGAAACCTTCATGTGGCCACCTTCTCAAAGGTCCGATGGCCATCCTCCTCATCCTGAAGAATCTCAAATCAGTAGTACTC
Organism: Cocos nucifera; assembly: GCA_006176705.1. Taxonomy (NCBI): domain Eukaryota; kingdom Viridiplantae; phylum Streptophyta; class Magnoliopsida; order Arecales; family Arecaceae; genus Cocos; species Cocos nucifera. The sequence continues at coordinate 1,172,268 of QRFJ01000139.1, read as the reverse complement.
CTACAAGTAGTAGCAACCATGTATTAATAAATAGCATACAAATCTACATTGAATTTAAAAATTAAATATTTCTGACTTACCTAAAATATCTCTCAGGCTACATCACAAGCTCCAAATCGCCAGCTAGAGAACTTGTTCACCGATCCTGGCATCAAGCATCGGATGATGTCGGTAACCATACGAGATACTCCAGACTCTCTAAATATATTGTAAAATTAATTTTAAAAGATAAATGTTAACTCTAGAATGACTAAATTCTAAATATATTAATTAAAGTTGTAGTACTTATGAGCGACTCTAAATATGTATGAGCTCTCTATCCTCCGACTGAGTCGGAGGTGTTGTAAGTCGGGCTGGTCCTTAACCATGACTCTATATCTAGGAGCCAATCGCTATTGCATGTGATTATGGGGTCATTGGTGACCTCCTATCATCCAAACCTGAGTGCAAAATATCTAATATAAAGAATGTTATATTAGTTAACAAAAAATAAAATAACATAAATGAGAATATCTAAAGTGTTAGAGTTTACCATCTAATATGAGAGGTGCAAAACAGTGCAAGCTGGCTACATGATCACTCTCTCCTCGAGAGCTCTATCCTTGGCTGGCATAACTCCAAACTCTAGAAGACATGATGTATAATCTCTAATAATAAAAATAAATATATTTATTAAATTAATTATATAATTATGGATGGTAATGTAAGATTTAAAATGATATAAGATAAATAATTAAAATAATTCAAAGATTATACACTTAGCACTACTCATAGATCTCTTTAGATGTCTGGTATCCTTTGGATTCTTCTTTCAATTCTTCCTCTTCTTCTACTTCTTCCTCTTCTTCCACCTCTTTGTCTTCTTCTAGCTCTTCTTCTTCCTTTTTTTTTCTTCTTGGATAGGATTGTCCTTTAAAACAAAATTAGTTGGATCTACCTCCTCATGTTGGCCATCATGTACGAGAATTTCTGAAACATCCAACTCGGCATCTATTGAAGATCGATGAAATCCTAATGTTTCATTCTCTTGAAAGCATTCTGATAATTGAGGCTCTTCTTCTTATTTGAGTGCATAATGAATGGCTCAAGACTTAACTTGACATACAGCCTACCAATCTTTCCTTCCTCTCTTTCTTGATGGAAAAAGAATATAATATACTTGAGTAGCTTATTAAGCTAGTACAAATAGCTCGTTGATATATGCTTTTGATCCATATTTGATTTCAATAAGCCCATGCCATAGATCAATCTTCATATAATTATTATTATTGAACCATTGGCACTTAAATAGAATAACACTATTATCTCCAATGTTGATCAACTTGATCACTTCTTTGAAGATTCTATAGTAATCACTCTCTGCCTCTTCCCACCAGTTGCCCTTTACACACACTGTTGTTCATTGTACTTTCATGATTTTTATATTGCTAGATGTAAAATTTGAAACTATTTACATTACAGCCATTATAGCATGTCATGTATTTTGTTGGCCCATATTCTAATGGTCTCAGCTTCTTTGGTATGGATTCGCCCTCTTGCATGACCTGCATATAAAAAAAATTAAAAAAAATAAAATATATAAAATGATAATGGATGCTTACCAATTGATGGAACCAATATGCAAAGTTCTGTGAGTGCCATGCAAATATTTCTTCATCACTTATCCTTGGGTTATCCTATCTCAGCATCTTATCATATTACCTAAACATGTATAATATAAGTATAGTGAAATAAGTGATTGAAGAGTCGGGATTGTGATGGACACTTATAGGATATAGGGGTCGATCTTCTCATAGGTTAGCAAAATATATATCTCTACCTATCGAAGTTCAATATCGGAGAAAATCCATCAAATCTCATGCCTAAATTTATAAGCGAGATAAGCAAATATTGAGATCTCCCATTCTGATCCCTTACCACCACCATCATCATTTCAGCCCACTTGAGTTAGATTTGTCTGCATATTGGGATTAAAGTAATGTCAGCTGAAATTTAAAATTTTTTCTATTATATAAGCCTCCACAATAGAACCTTCGACTTGGGCTTTGTTTTTCACTTTCTTCTTGAAACTATGCATGTATCTTTTAAATGAATAAATCAACCTGTACTGCAATGGTCCCCCCATCCTAGCTTTATACGCCAAATGAATTATCTTATCATGCTCCCACATCATTATTAAAACCAAGCTCCAAGATAACATTAAGAGCTTAGTATAATCTTTACCACCACAATAAATTAAAACTAAGTTCCCATATAACATTGAAAGCTAGTCATCAATATCATTTTTCTATCTAGTTTACAATGCCCAACTTTTGCAATCTAATATCTTATTAGATTAATGACTAATATTGATTTAAGAAACAAGGATAATCTCAGAAAGAAGAAAGGTAAAAGGATTACAACTAGGGCTGAAACTTGGCTCGGACCGGCCCGACTTTGGGCTGGGCTTTGGGCTAGGCCCAAAATGGTTTAGACCGAATTTGAGCCTAATTATAGAGCCCATTTATTTTTTTGGCCAGGCTTAGATATACCTTTGGTCGAGTCCGAGCCCAAGTCCAAAGTCCAGCCTAATCAAGAGATCAAAAATTTAGCCTGAGCTCAATTCCCAAATTTTTTTAAAAAATTAACATCCCTGCTTAAGTCTGGTCTAATTTTTTTTTTAAAATTAATAATATTATTAATTTAAATTAATAATATTATTAATAATATTTTTATCAAAAATTAATTAAATATTATTAATTTAAAATTAATTTAACTAAATTTAATTAAATATTATTAATTTAATTTAAATATTAAATCTAATTTAACTAAATCATATAAATATTAATTTAAAATATTAAAAAAATTGAAATAATGATATTTGGCGATCGTTATGTAGCTATCGCCACAATCATCATAATATTCACCAAATATAGTAACAAGAGATGGCACTATGGTACGGAGGTGCTGTCGGGGGCTCGAGAAGGCGGCTGGGGGGAGGCAAGCCAAGGCTCAGGGCTTGGAGAGATGATCGATCGCTTGGAAAAGTTGGATCCAATGCCAAGGGAAAGAGGGGGAGCGGACCAACAGCCAAGGAGAGGTGGGCCAGGGGCAATCCAGGGGAGGTGGGTCGAGGGCTGTTAGGGAGCAGCCGAAGGTTTGGAGAAGTGGGAGGTGGTCGGAGACTCACGATCGAGAGCTTAGGGAGGGGGAAGATGGCCGGGGCTCAAGGAGGCAGCCAGAGGGCTCAAGGCTTGAGGAGGCAACCGACGGCTCAAGGAAGCCCATCCGATGGTGGGGAGAGAGGGGATCGGACCGAGAACCAAGAAAAAGCAGGCTGGGGGCAGCTAGGCGGAGACGACCGGGGATCGAGGAGATAAGAGGTGTCAGGAGCTTGGGGAGGCAGTTGGGGGGCTCACGACCATGGCTTGAAAAGGTGGAGGCAACTAGGGCTTGGGATGCTAGATCCAGTGACATGGTGGTGGAAAATAGGGATCGAAGGTGGGGAAAGAGGGGTGTGGCGGGGGAAAACGAAGGTGCATGGTTGGAAAAAATGCAGGGGCTAGGGGAAAACAAGGGTGCATGGTGAGAATGAGGGTATGAAGGTTATTAGCGATGGTAAAATATGGTCACTAATAATTTTTCTCTATTGCTAATAATTATACTTTAAAATAAAATTATTAGTAATGAAAAAATACCATCATTAATAATTTTTCTCCATCGCTAATAATTATATTTTAAAATAAATTTATTAACGATAATAAAATACCATCTTTAATAATTTTTTTTCATTGCTATAATTAAAATTTTATATTAAAAAATAAATTTATACCATTACTAATATTTTTTCATCATTAATAATTATAAAAATATACTTAAAAAATAAAATTATTTTTATAAGAGATGGTAATTTATCATTGCTAATAAATTTTTTCATCATTAATAATCATAAAAATATATTAAAAAATAAATTTACTTTTTAATTTATTAGCAACGATATTTTACCATCTTTAATAAATATCCTGCCATCACTAATAATAATTAAATTAAATTAAAAAATTAAATTATTTTTTATTAGTGATGTGATTGTCATCACTAAAATCTCAAAATTTTATCATTAATAATTTTTTAAATGATGGAATAATTATTGGTCGATAAAAAAAGACTAAGAAAATGTAATATCTATTCTAATAAGGATCATTAATTGAAAATCAGTCATTCAAAATCTTCATCATAGCTAGGGCTAAAACTAAGCTGGGTTGGGTTGAGCCCTATTCATACCTGAGTCTAGCTCGAAAATACTGCCACTAGTTAAAAATAGTACTTAACTCAAAGACCGACAATAAACAAGAAAAAAGAAAAAGAAGAAGGCTTGGATCTACAATTAGAAAATAAGACATTGCAAGTTCCTCTACATCTTTAACCATGAGGTGGCTGCAAGCGGTTGCCTACGATGTAACATACCATCGAAGCTTACCGTACAACTATAAAAATAGAAATGCATCACCTCCATCTCTCTCTAGACTCTTTAGGTGCATCAACCAGTCATCATAGTCTCTTTATAAATAGAGCACTACTGGTTTTGGATTGGATGCAAACTGGTAGTATCGGGCCTATTCTCGGGCTGGGCCTAGATCGGACCAAAGATATCTAGGCAAGAGATGGCTGGAGGCTCGGAGAGGTGGGAGGCAGCTAGGGGCTCATGTGGGGAGGCTACTCGAGGCTCAGGGAAGTGGGATCTGGTGGCTGAGGGCTTAGGGAAGCGGGATCCGACGGTGGGGGAAAGAGGGGGAAGTGGAGGGGTAGCAGTAGGATGAGCAAAAATAAAAGAAATAGGATAAATATTAGCAATGATAAAATTACCATTGCTAATAAAATAAGTATTAGCGATGGTAAAATTATCATTGCTAATATTATTAGCAACAGCATCACCGTTGCTAATAAAGTTTTCTGTCGCTAATAAGATTACCATCAAACAAAAAAATTTACTAGTTATTAGCGATGGCTGAACCTCCATCACTAAAATCATCGCTAATAAGTATTAGTGATGGCTTAGTCATCTCTAATAACCAATCTAGCTATTGCTAATAATTAATGACTTTTAGCATTGAAAAAAATTTTAATCATAATTCATTGTCAGTAAAGAGTACTATTAGCGATGGCTTTTATGCCATCGCTAATACTTCATTTTCTTATAGTGGCGATCCATGCACCAATCTTATCAGATTAATTACCATCCTCATGACGATCTATCGATCGAAAATATTTAGGAATCAATCATCAATGACACATGCTTCAAATTCTCAATTCTTGAGAATATATATCATCATCTTATTAATTTCTTGGACGATTCATGGATACATGACATAACATGAATAAAAAAATTAATTTAATTTTATTAATTAATAAAATTTTATTATAAAATTATGCCACTTGAAAGATTATATGTATTAGCCAACTTGACTTTTAGGGCATATATCTAACAATCTCTCATTTGCACTAAAGCCAATTAGCTACAAACTTAAGCTCCATCTTCTTAAGATGAGCTTCAATCTTCTATTGGCTCAGCGACTTAGTCAACAGGTCTACCACATTCTCTATGAAGTCAACTTTCTGCACCTTGATGAACTTCTTCTCGAGGTATTCGCGATGAGGTGGAATCGTTGCTTAGACTTCTAGTGAGATCTTGATTCCTTAGTGAGAGCTATTGTACCATTATTATTACAGTAGAGTGGTATGGCATCTGATATCATCACTTCCAACTCCAAAATAAACTTCTTGAACCAGAAAGTTTTCTTAGCAGCCTCAAAAGCAGCAATGTACTCTACCTTCATGGTGGAATCTGCCATGATCAATTGTTTAGAACTCTTCCAATTTACCGCACTACCATTATAAAGGAACACATATCCCGATGTAGACTTTCTATCATCAAGATCAGATATAAAGTCTAAGTTTGTGTATCCTTGCACCCTTAATTCTCCTCCTCCAAAGACCAAGAACATATCCTTAGTCCTTCTCAAGTACTTAAGGATATTCTTCATAGCTATCCAATGCTCCTTACCTAGAGTTGATTGATATCTACTTGTGACACTCACAGTAAGAGATATGTCAAGTAGAGTACATAGCATAGCATATGTGAGGCTCTCTATGACAAAAGCATAAGAAATCTTACTCATCCACTCAATCTCCTCAGGTATACAAGGGTACATCTTCTTGGAGAGATAAACTCCATGCCTAAAAGATAACAATCTTCTTTTGGAGTTCTTCATACTGAACCTCTTCAATACTTTCTCTATGTATAGTTTTATGAGAGACCAAGCATCCTCTTAGATCTATCTCTATAAATTTTTATTCTTAGAACATAGGATGCTTCTCTAAGATTTTTCATGCAGAACTCTTTCGACAACAAGACCTTAACCAAGGTCATTATGAAAATATCATTTCTAATTAGAAGGATGTCATTCATATATAATACGAGGAATGTCATAGCACTTCCACTAATCTTCTTAAAGATACATGGTTCCTTCTTGTTCTTGATGAAATCAAACTATTTGATTGTATTATTGAAGCGAGTGTTTCAACTTCGAGATACTTGCTTGAGTCCATAAATGAACGTTCGCAGTTTGCAAACCTTATGATCATCAACACTGAAAGTGAAACCTAAAGATTGTCTATATAGATATCTTTCTTAAGATATCCATTTAGAAAAGTAGTTTTTACATCCATCTGCCAAATCTCATAATCATGAGATGCCATAATTGCAAGCAATATCTAAATAGATTTTAGCATAAATACTGATGAAAAAATATCCTGATAGTCAACGTCTTCGCATTGACTATAACCTTCAGCCATGAGCTTTGCCTTCAAGATCTCTACCTTATCATCTGAACCTATCTTACTCTTAAAGATCTATTTACAGTCAATAGATACTATACCTTCTGATGGATCTACTAAGATCTAGATCTGGTTGGTATGCATCAAGTCAATTTCTGACTTCATTACTTTCAGCCATTTCTCGAAGTCGATGTCTAACATCTTCTCGGAATAATTTTTTAGATCAACTCTATATTCCCAATCTCCCATCAGAAATATTTCTTTTACATTTTCTATGAGTATTGTTATGACCAGAGCTATTCTAATACCAATTATCATGATACCACTAGCTCTAGCACCATCTCTTAGAAAGATTTCTTATGTAGAATGCGGATCCCCCAAGTCCAGGATTGAAATATCGATGATGATGTTGATACCATAATAGAAAGAAAGAAGAGATAAATAATACAATCAAATACGTAGATTAAGCCAAGACTTATCTTCACGGGGTATGCAACTTCATTATGAGAAAAAAATTTATAAGAGAAGATCACACCCTCAACTCTCATACTTTAATTTCTCTCTCTTAATAAGAAGCACTCTTTCTTATAAAGCTCTCTCTCTAGAAGACCTCGTGCAGTGCTGACCTCTATCCACATTGGAGAGAAACTCCTATTAAAAGTCAAATTACACATCCAGGCCGCCTAATCAAGCCTGTATGGGCCTTGAACCATTGGATCTCACCCGCATGTCTTCTTGGTCATTGGATAGTGCAAAACTATATCACCACCCACCTCTTGTGCCTATAGACCTCATATATTTCATATGAACCACTAAGGGTCCATGTAGGGGTATGGATCGTGTGGGAAGTGCCGACATGGTGCATGGACCATGCAGTTTGGGCCACGCCCGTGTGTGCTGGGCCTTGCTGCATCTGCATGCAAACCTACATGCGCCTTGGCTCGCTCACACACTGGGCCTGCACCCGCATGCTGGACCATGCCTAGCTACAGGCCTAGGGCCATGGGCTGCTGCAGGCTCCTCTTATAGGCTACTGTGGGTTCGTTCTTCATGTGGGCTTCATCTGTGGATTATTGTGTATTGAATTCTTGACATTTTTCTCAATAAGCATACCCATATACAATTCAGAAGGATGAGAGATTCTACTAGATCTGTAAAATGGAGGAGGTACACTTTCTACTGGCTCATCAAGAATAGGTTCATCATATTCTATAACTCATTATTACTCATCAGAGACTCTCTTTGAGACCTATTTGCTTTTCACTACTTTCATTTTGGATAAATTATTTTTTTTAGGCAGATAGCTTGTCGGCTCATGATCATATTGTGATTCTCTGGAAAGTAAAAATGGTATCCCAAAAACTCTTTTAGATATCCTATAAAATGAGCTCTTATAGACCTAGCCTCTAACTTATCTGCTTGCCGTCGCTTGACATGAGCTTAACATTTTCAAATCTTAAGATGATCAAGTCTCGATTTCTTACCATGCCACATCTCATATAGTATAGTAAGAATGAATTTAGAGAAAACCTTATTCACTAAATAATTAGTGGTAAGCAAGCATATCCCTAAAGAAATAAAGAGAGATCAGTAAAGTTCATCATGGATCAAACCATATCCAATAGAATTTAATTTCTCCATTCTAAAATTTTATTGAGTTGAGACATTTCAGGTGGAGTTTATTATAAGACTATGCTATTTTTCTTAAGATAATCAAAAAATTTTCTACTTAGGTATTTACCTCCTCAATCTGATCAAAGTAACTTTATGATTTTTTTAGTTTGCTCTCCACTTCACATTTGAATTTTTTGAATTTTTCATAAACTTCAAATTTATATCTCATAAGATACACATCCATACCATAAACAATCATCGATAAAAATAATGAAGTAGAGATAACCTCTCCTAGCTGCCACATCAAATGAGCCATATACATCAGTATGTACCAGGGCAAGTATCTCAGTGATCCTTTTCCCATGTCCCATGAAAGATAGTTTGATTATCTTTTCTTGAAGATAAGATTTACAGACTGAATATGACTCAGTAGTCAGTGAGCCCAAAAGCCCATCTTTCTCTAGTCTGTTAATCTTTTCTTCTCTTATATGACCTAGCTTAAGATGCCACACATACTTGGGGTTAATCTCATCCTTGGATTTCTTAGATCCTATGGTACTTTCTATCTACTTGGATAAATTTACAGATGCATCAACATATAACTAATAGAGACTTTCAATCATAAAGTCATGCCTGACCATTTTATTTTCAAATAGTACAGTAGTTCTTATAAAAACTGAATACATAGTTGTTCTATGCTAAACATGGAACAAAAATTAAATTCTACTAGCAATAGGTATATGGCAACAGTCCCTAAGTATCAAACTAAATTTAGACAGTAAGTGTAAAGGATAGATATCTACAGCTACAATAGTAACTCTTGCTCTATTACCTACTTAAAGAATCATCTCACCTTCCCTAAGACTTCTACTTTCCTCAAGATCTTGCATAGAAGTGCACAAATTTGTACTAGAACCAGAATCTATGACCCCACAAGAAGTAGAAGAAACTATAAGGTTAGTTTCAATCATGAGTAAATCTAACAAACCTTCTAAAGGTGTCCCTTTCTTCTTCTTTTTTTTTAGGGTTACCAGGTATTTAGGATAGTTCATCCACTCTTCAACGAGAACCATATCCCTTGAACTCTTTAAGGTCTTCTTAGTGGTCACCTACATATCTAATAATTTGATCAAGATGCAATCTATCTTGTTCATATGGTAATTTACTATAAACTACCATACGAACCTGTAAGGGATTGTAGGATCAAATCTACTTGTAATTTCTTATGCATGGTCATACTGAGCTTCTCAAGCTCCTCTAGATCCTTGATCATTATCGAATAATAATCGTAGTATTAAATATATGACCTAGAAGTCAAGTTGGCTAACACTAGTAAATGCTCTAAGGATATAGTTTATAATTTTGACTTATTAAATTATTAATATTAGATTATTTCACCATTCATATTTGTATTTTAGTATCCAAGAAGCGTTCAAAGGATTAATAGATGATGACACATATTTTCAAGAATTGAGAATTTGAGATATGTATCATTGATGGTTAATCTCTAAATTATTTTCGATCGATGGATCATCACGGGAATGGTGGTTGATCTGGTGAGGTTGCTCCCGATCGATGGATTAGTTTTTTTGCTGGATTTTTCACGAAGAGACCCTACACTTCGAGTAAAAGGCCTTCAGTATGTTGATTCGCGGCCTTTGCAGGATTGAGGAGCTTGGCCTGGCTCTCAAGTATTGCATGGGGTGGTGGTTGGGCTGTTTAATGTTTTGGAGTGCAGGCCAGAAACTCATGGAACTTGGGTGGAGGAACTATTATTTAGGAAAGGAAAGGACCAAAGGATGCCTTCCTAATCTTTAGTCTCATAGGTAAATCCATTTCCTCATCGTGACAATTCAGATACTGTGAACTATGATGCAATTAGCATCTTCTTGTTTTGATGTTTGGGAATCTAACTAGACATTGTTCTACAGAGAAGGAAATGACATTCCTAGTTTTTTATGCATATATGATGCTCCTTCTCTAGGAACCTTTCTGCATTAGTTAGTGTTGGTATGTAGTTGGTGATATTTGAGATTATTGTCATGTCCTGCATTCTACAGTCAAATTTAGATATTCACAGGCGACATCTTTTCTCAATATCTGTTCTATTTGAATGAGAGCTCTTAAAGTTTAGCTTCTATGAACATCTGTTACATTGTTTGAGAACAACCATCTAAGAATTCTGGGATGCTAAAGATGTTTTGTAGTCATTTTATCAAAGAATTATGTGTGTGCTAGACTCTTTGATCCAAGAATTAGGGTATTCTTTTTTTTAGTTTCATTTTTTCCCACCAAAAGAAAAGTTACTGAATTCTACATAGAACGATGCTTACATATGGAAACAACATTTTCTCCAGAAGAAACATGCGGTATCTTTAATTAGGTGATGCATGGTTGTCACTGATGAAATTATGACAGGATGTAGAAAAAGCTGCTCAAAGAATATATGAGGCTTCTAGTTTACAACTTATGCAACCACAAGTATTTTCAAGTTTATTACTAAGAGGAGACCAGAAATTCTTTTTTTTTGAGTACATGACCAGATTCTCCTCTAGTCACTTAAACTTAATGACAGAGTCCACAAATATAGATAATAAAGTAAAAATAGATATAGCTGTTCTGCATCTTTATGTCATGAGACCAACTTCTCTGCTGGATTGCAACAACTGATGTGCTATTCCGAAATATTTGAGTGCTGATATCAAATGCGGTAATTAGGGACAGATCTTGCAGGGCGGCATTGTTTTCTATTACAAAGATAGATGGAGCTGCAACACCTAAAAGTGTAGAATTAATCTCACATTCTGATTTATGATAGGGTCTCCAAAATTATAAATCAAAGCAAGGATTAAAATTTTAGTTATGGACACTACTACAAAAAAGAGCTACGATAGCAGTTTGTAGCTCAAAAAAACCGCTGCCATAGGGTCTCCACAAATATAACCGCTGCCGTAGCCCAAAAAACCGCTGTTATAAGCTATGGCAGCAATTTTTTAACCGTTGTCACTACAGCCGTCGTCAAAACTGCTGCCACTGCGGTCATCGTCGTAGCTCTATGGTAGCGGTTATTAGAACCGCTGCCATAGATTGTCTATTGCAGCGGTTTATAAATCGCTGCAATAGATCGACTTATGGCAGCGGTTATATAACCGCTATCATAGGATATCTATAGCAGCGGTTACATAACTATTGCCATAGATAATTTATAGCAGCGATTTTTTAACTACTACCATAGGTCTAGTGTAGCGGTTGGCATCGGACCTATGGCAGCGGTTGGCACGGATATGACAGCGGTTATAAAACCACTGTTGTAGATCTTAAATAATTAAAAAAAATAAAATTTTTATTTTTTTATATATTTTACCTGATAAATATAGATATATAATATAAGAAAATATAATAAACATAAAAATTATTCTGAAATGCTAAAATTTTATTATCGAATAAAATTTATTATAATATTTTTTTAAAAAATAAAATATATCAAAAATCTTCTAAATCTACATCATCGTTGTCATCGTCATCACCGGGAGCCAGAGCCGGAGCTGGAGCTAGAATATGGGCCAATATATCCTCGAAGCCCGTGACTCTAAAACGCATGCTGAGCGTCGACATCATGTCTCTCACGATACCCTCTAGATGAGATCCACGCTCCTCAGCCCGATCTGCCCGCATCACAGCATGATCTGCCCGTGCCAAGGCCTCCTCAAGCTCTTCCCAATTGACGACACCTGAAGTCTGTGAGGAGACGCTCGTCTCGGACCAGTAGCTCGTCGACGTGTGTCTGGGCTTGCATCGAATCCTCCCAGAGTGCTCAGGCCCCAAGACCTGAGACAGATGATAATGGGGCCCGGAGGTATCCGGGCTCCGGACCCTCGCTCGCGAGCGCATCTAATTGATCCTATAATTATAAATTAAAATAAAATTTTATAAGAAATACTATAATACTAATCATATATACTAATATATTTAATACTTATAAAAATATATTCGATCGCGATGTTCATCGGCCTGCCCGTCTTGTCCGTGCGACTGGATCAGAAGATCTCGCTGTGGCTGGACATCACTCCATTTCTCATCAGCTATAACAAAGAACAAATTTATCAAAAAGATGATAAAAAATATGAATTTAATTTATCTAGTAAGATTTAGAATTAATTACCTCTTTATGCACATGACTGGCCATAGACTCGCAGCCTAGAGTGTGCGTATACTCTTGGGCTGCACGGTTCTTCCGATTCTGATGAGTGACAGCCTAATAAATATTTAAATAAATAATAAATATTTAAAAATTATTTAAATAAAATTTTAAATATATTAAAAAATTTAAAAGTTAGAAATTTTATCTCGAACTCCTGGCTCCTCTAGTGTCTAACCATCCTCTCCCACTAACTCGGAGGATGGTTCTGTATCCAAGGAACAAGCTCCTTTAGAGTGTCTCATCAGTACTCAAGCCATCCTCTGTAAAGATTGATCTTATAACTCTGGTACAATTTTTTGATCTTCTTCAGTTGGACATCTCGAGCCCTTTCGTGATCGAAAAAATCATACCTCCTCTGCATAAATTTATCAAAAATTAGTTACAAAATTATTCTAATCAAATATATATAATGTAAATATATGAAATGCATAAATATAACTAAGATGCGCATATTTACCCATATCTCCTCCCATATCCAATCCCTGACGGCAGTATCCATCAAACGCCAGTCTCTGGGCTCTACGAAAATGATGTCCAACTGCCTCACAAACACTCCAAAAAAGAAATGCATCTCCCGCGAGATCTCCCCTATCCGTATCCCCTCCGCATCATACTGCACCACCACCTGATGCTGACGATTCCACACGTGTGCCATACTTGTGGGACCGTAAAATGTTCGACTGGATGATGCACCTGCAATGCAAATATGTTATGTAAATATATAAGTGTACAAATACTATATAAAAAATAAAGTTGTGCTAATATAATAAAAACATACACTTAGATGCCTGCAATGGTAGAGGCTCAGCTGCCAGTGGACTAGATGCCGTCGGTGGAGTAGATGCCACTGATGGAGTAGATGCTGACGGTGAAAATTCCTGAGCAGCTAATATCGAGATGGATGAAGTATGCTCCGATTGCTCCTCGAATGCGGAACTATGTGTAACCCACCGAGAGGCAGGGGTGAAAGCTAGATGACGTTTTGGTGCCATCGTGACCTACAACGTTAATGAACATTAATCAATATAACATCGTGACATATCAAATTCTATTATCTCGAAAGTTAAGCCAGCTCCGTGCCTGAGACAGCCGGCTCTGTGCCTAAGACATTCGACTCCATGCCTAAGACATCCGGCTAGGGTCTCCCTCAGTCGGCTTGATCATGGCCTGGGCTGGCTCGGCTGCGTATCTGAGATGGCTCGACTGTGTGCCATCCCCTCGATCAATCCCTCTCTCGATCTCTCTCGTCGGTGACGGCGGCGAGGCCGAACCCCTCCCTCCTAGCTTTTCCATCTCTCGATCTTCCTCTCTCGATCTCCCTCGCCGATGAGGCCGGACCCCATCCCTCCCTCTCTCCCTCTCTCGATCTTCCTCGTCAGCAAGGCCGGACCCCATCCCTCCCAATGATGCCAATGAGATCGGACCCCCTCCCTCCCTCTCTCGCTCTCTCGATCTCCCACTCTCCCTCTCTCGATCTCCCTCACCGATGAGGTCGGACCTCCTCCGTCCCAATGATGGCGACGAGGCCGGACCCCCTCCCTCTCAATGATGGCGGCGAGATTAGATCCCTCCCTTCCTCTCTCAAGTATAGATCTGTCGGATATTCAGATTAGGATCCAGTACTAGTAATTAAAATTGGATCCAAATCTGAATATCCAGATTTCGATCCGAACCCAATCCATTGACAGATCTAGTCTACAGCCGCCAACATGGCACGACCCAAAAACTACGGCATGCAGATAATTATAATATTTATAATAAATATTTATAATATTTATTATAAATATTTTATAAATTATTATAAATATATATAATTAATAAATAATATTATAAAATTAAAAAAAAAATTATACCTGTGGCTATAGAGAGTGGGTCGCACTGAAAGCTCCGAGGATCGTCGGCGATGATGCTAGAGGAGGACGATGGCACTAGAGGTAACTTGCGAAATAAAAGCAAAATAGTAAGATAAAGAAGAGAAAAAAAAAAGAAAAAAAAAGAGAGAGAGCAGCAGCTGGGGATGGGGGGCCAGGGGAGGGGGCATAGTGACGAGGAGGCCGAAGGAGGCTTCGCACTCAGTCGGAGGAGGATCAGAATGGTGGTGATGGTGGGGGAGTAGGATTTCGCGGGGGCCGAAGGAGGGTCGGATGGGAGTTCGTCGGAGGGAGGGTTCGCTGGGGACTGAGGGAGGGTCAAATGGAGGGTCGGGGGGGATGGCGGGGGGTTTCATGGGGGTCGAGCAAGGTGCAGGAGGGTTCACCAGAGGAGGGATTTCGTGGGGGCCGAGGAAGGGTCGGATGGGGGTTCACCGGAGGGGTTTTGCTGGGGGCCGAGGGAGGGTTGGATGGAGGGGGGGGGGGCCAGGTGGGGTGGCGGGTGGCGAGGAGGGCGGCCAAAAATGGGGGCCGAAGAGGGAGGTCGGATGGAGGGGTGGGGGGCTGGGTGGGAGGTGGCAAGTGGCAAGTGGCAGGTGGCGGGGAGGGGCGGCCGGGGATGGGGGGCCGAAGAGGGAGGGAGAAGGAGGGGCGACACCGATCGAAGGGGAAGGAGGGGCAATGCCAGCCGGAGGGGAGGAGGGTCGACGTCGGTCGTGGGGGCAGGAGGGGCGACGCCGACCTGGGGGGAGGAGAGGCGACGCCAGCCGAGGGGAGGAGCCTCACCAACGATGAAGAGGAGGAGAGAGAGATCGAGCGCGCACGAAAGGAAAGAAAAAATTTAAAAATTTTTAACCTAACCTACGCCAGCGGTTATCGAACCGCTACCATAAATCTATGACAGCAGTTATCCAAAATCGCTACCATAAATCTACGATAGTGGTCCTATAATCACTGCTGTAGATTTATAGCAGCGATTTTTGATAACCGCTGCCATAGGTGGAAAATAATTTTTTCTTATTTTTTTTAAATATTATATAATTTTAAAATTTAATATCCATCTTTATCATTTATTATCTAAATAATTATCATTAGAGTGTTGTCGCAAAAAGTCACCTCGATCCAATGGCCTTAGCTTCATCGATCAGAAAAATTTGATTTCGACGATCACGAACGACGATGGAATGATCTGATAGATGAAGATCTCCGATGGGTTCGAAAATCTACAACGATGATCTCGATGATTTTTGTAGCATATTATCAAAATTTTATTTCAATCAAATATCGTTATCATGGTTAATTTAGTACGGAATGATTTCGACTGTTAAATTAGAAACAAGTGATCAAAGGGTTAAACAGCGTTCAATTATGACATAATTTTTTAGTTAAATCATCTTTATTATAATTTTAAATATTTTATATGGTGATGATAGTAAAATTTAAATTATTTTCGTATAAACTGTTCATGTGAAGTAGATATTGCAAAAGCACGAACATAACAACCAGTGAAGTTTTAGAATGGTTATCAGGAGACGTATAGTTTTAGATTGTTCTTAATCTCATGAGTTGAATTTTATAATCACCACTATAAAAAATGATTAAAGTAGTAGCTAAGATCATTTATAAAAAATATTATCTCATAATCAGACACTGTTTGATCCTTTAATCAATCATTTATCATTTAACGGTCGAAACTAATCTATACTAAATTGATCAAGATAACGATATCCGATTAAAATGAAACTTTGATAGTATGCTACAAATATCATCGAGATCATCATTGTAGATTTTTGAATCCATCGAAGGTCTTCATCTATCAGATCATCGTATCATCGTTCGTGATCGTCAAAATCAAATTTTTTTGATCGACGAAGCTAAGGCCATCGGATCGAGGTGATCTTTTGCGACGACACTCTAATGATAATTATTTAGATAATGAATGATGAAAATAGATATTAAATTTTAAAATTATATAATATTTAAAGAAAAAAATATATGATAGTGATTACAATTAACCACTGCCATAAATCAGATTATAGCAGCGGTTCCTACTAATCGCTGCTATAGGTCCGACTTATGGCAGCGGTTACAGTAAACTGCTGCTATAGGTCGACCTATAGCAGCGATTTTTTGTAATCGCTGTTATAAGTTCGATTTACGGCAGTGATTTTCGTTAACCGCTGCTATATATCGGACCTATAGCAGCGGTTATAAAAACCGCTGCTATAGGTCCGACCTATAGCAACGGTTAACGAAAACCACTGCCTTAGGTGCTATGGCAGCGATTTCAAAAATCGTTGCCATAGTAAGCGCTGTCATAGGCCATTTTTATAGTAGTGGAAGCATATTTTAGTCGAACCATAAGCTGATATGGTTACACGTTCCTCTTCACTTTGGACAATGGCCAGGATGAAACCTGGAACTGAAAAGGAAAAAAAAATGATAAAAATATTTTGAAGAATCATTTAATGTTGGTTGCTTAACTGTTGATATTAAGATTAAATGCTAAAACACAAACATAAACATGGCATATATTTAAAAATTTCAACTTATATCATGTATTTTTGTTTTCATAACTTATAGCTAACAGAATATCAAATTATAATCTGTACCAACCCTTTGGACTAACACGTGCTCCAGATGACATTGGGCTCAATATAAAGCTGAATTATGGCCTCCCATTTTTAGTATAACTGCTTTGGCTGAGATGTCCATAAACCTGAAATATTCTAGGCAAACTGTTTATACTAATGAATCCATAACCATCATTGAGAATGCCCATGAGCCTAGAGGATAGCTTATAACAATACCATGGATTGTCAGCAAGATGGAAATATGATGTTTCTTTGAATGAAACTATGGATTTTTGCAAAGTTGGCTTTGGTCATGTTGATGTAAATGTGAACATGGCTTGTGCAGCTATATTTGTCCAATGCAAAGCTTCTCAACTCATCAAGAATGCTTATAAAATGAAAAACTTAAAATGGGCGAAACAGCAATGTTTGTTGAAATTACTACTTGAACGGCAACTCCACATGCAAAACTGCAATAAAGCAGGCGCAAATCATCAATATAAAACATAAAAATAATTAAAAAAAAGCACAAGAAAATGACTTATAATGAATGATAGAAGGGTTATTCATTTATTGTATTTGGGTATGTTCATGTATGTGAATCATCATGATGGAACAAGGAAATTAGTAACCATCATGCACGTACGAACAATATGAGATCAACATAACTGATCCATGTAGATTGGATGATGACGTTAGGTTTTGTTTTGGAGAATAACAGCCATGCAAAATTAAATAACTAATAAATAAATAGAGATACGAATTCAAGCAAGGTAAGCATAACTTGCCTTTCATTGTGTCTGGTGCAGGTGATTATGTTAATCTGAAAACTGACCTAGCTCACCATTAATTTTTTTGATGAAAATGAGTTAGGGAAAGCCTAACTCATATTATAATAGCATAATAATTTTTGAAAAGACATTAGACTAGCTCACCATTAATAAAGTATTTATTGGTGGTATCTGCATCTGGAAGTACTTATTGATCTTGCAATTTAAATATGTTTTGAAAATGGGACTTGCTGCTGTCGTTCTGCCATTTCAAACTATTCCACCATTCACTTTCACCTTCAATGACTTCCGATGCTGGTGTCTTCTCAATATCTATGGCAAGCTGCCCTAACCTGCGACACGAGGTTACTTCTATTGCCTGCAATGATTCCAAGGATAAAACTCCCTCCCACATTCTATTCAATTCCCATAGTTCTTTAAGAACGATGCGCCTGAGCTTGGGAAAGGCAATAACTCCATTTCCAACTTCGCCCCTAACAATCTCTACCATCCGAGTGCATACCTCCATGTACAAGTTTTCTAGAGAATTTAGTAGCTGTAGCACATTGGATGAAAAGAGATGAATCACTTTGGCACAGCCTATTAAGATAATGCTTTTGATGCTTCTAAAGCTTCCTGGTGTTCCATTTCCGTCCCATATACTCCTCAAATTTGGAAGGTGAATTAATCGTAAGATCTCTAGTTCTGGCAAAATTCCTTCTTCTGCCTCCTCCGTGATGACGACGTTCTCCATTTTTCGACATTGCCAGACCTCACATTCTTTCAACCGCTTCAAATTACGTGCTCCCATTGCGGATATTGTTCTGACCTCATCGTGATAATAGAGACGTAACATTTCTGCATGCTGAAGTAATCCAACCGCTTCTTGCCTGACATTCGCGTTTGCTGTGATGTCTAGATGCCGACCTCTTCCTTCAGGTTCAACCAAAAACGGTGTGACAAATAAGCCCCGACCCACAATACCTAGATGGAAACTCTTGAGCTTATCCCAAAGCAGGAATTCCCATTGAGAGCTGGTGCAGAGGTCATTTGGAATGTCAGCAGTAAAATGAGTCAACCGATTTAACTGTCCTAGATTCTCAATAAATGCTTTGCTCTCATTACTTCTACCAAAGGAGCTTAGCCGCATTTCTAGATCTTCCAAGAGGGACAGTGAAACTATTATATCAACCGGGATGCATGCAAGGTGAGAGGTGCCTGATAGATTCAGACGGCGCAACCTGGTTAACTGCTTAATCTCACGTGGCAGTCCTACAATTCCGGTACAGCTTAAATCAAACAATTGGAGCTGCTTGAGTCCACCCACATGGTCCACACTGTGTAAATTGCGACAGAATCTTAGAATAAGTGCTTGGAGGCTATCTAATTCAGAAATGGAGGGTGGAAGCGACATAACACCGCTATAGGATAGATCAAGTACACGAAGATTCTTCATCTGCTTGAAAAATGATTGCGGGAATTCTTTAAGAAGTTTATTCCTTTGGAGTAACAAGGTAGAGAGTTCCGTGCATTTTGGTTCATCTGGTAAAGATTGAATGTAGTTCTGCATCAGTGAGATCCCGTCCTTCCCTTCCCATTTCTCCGCTTCTGGGCATTCTTCTAATCCCACACCGGCTCGTACTAAGAACCTCCTGCTTCGTTCTGTGCTTTCTGATGTGATTTTTATTGCCATATCCCGAATCACGTCGTGCATTTTCACGAAATTTTGATAACCTTTTTCTAGTAAACAAGTAGCTATGAGCTCTTTCAGTAAGTAGAGTCCCTTTGCTGAAGCGTCGTTCAAGCTCTTAACCCCTTGTATGAACCCCTCCATTATCCAGTATTCTATTAATTCATCTACTTCTATGTGATAATCTTCAGGAAATAGGGAACAATATAGGAAGCAATTTCGAAGAGTATCAGTTTCCAAGTGATCGTAACTAAATTTCAGGGGCAAGTAAACTTCACGTTCCATACCTCTAAGCTCGAACTGTGAGTTCTGAAGCATCCGTAGTGCATTTTCCCAGACTACCATGTGAGTCTCCTTCCTCAATGCTCGGCCAACCACAATTATTGCCAGGGACAAACCATGGCATTCCTTGCACACATCCCGTGCAATGGGCTCGAGATCGGAAGAAATCGCACTACCTGCCTTTTCCTGAAACAATTCCCATGCCTCCGTTTCAGGAAGAACCTCCCTCACGATTTCTTCATCGGTCTCCATATCGTTACAGACACCTCTGTTTCTAGTGGTTATGACAATTTTACAGCCGTTGTTTTCTTTTGGTGTAGGAACTCCAAGCTTTTCCAGGTCTACTTTCTCCCACAAATCATCCAAAATTAGAAGGAACTTTTTCCTCTTCAAGTCATTGAACAACAATGTTGAGGCCCCTGTTTCATCTTCTTTCTTTGATAAATCCAAGTCTAACTTCTTCGCAATGTCATTCCTCAGCTTCTTTATGTTCCAGTCTCTTGATACGGTCACGAAAATGACGACCTCAAAGTGCTGAGTCCCGCGAATTTTGTTATGGATATTCATCACCAGTGTTGTCTTTCCGACACCGCCCTTGCCCCAAGTGCCAATTATTCCAGTCTTGGCATCCATTAGCCACTTCCATACCTGATCTAGGGTGCTCATTGTTGATGTTCCTTCTCTGATGGTTGTTGTAGCTAACTCTTGCACACTTTCTCGCAGGGGAGGAACGGCAATTTCTCCAAAGCTATTCTTCCGCACCTTCTGATCCCGAAGATATTGTGTTGCCTTGAAAATACGCTTTCCTAACTTGTAACGAGAGCGACAATCAAGGCACCACCCATAGAAGCACTTCTTGTTCTGCTGGAATTCTTCTTGCATTTCTTCTGCATTTTTGATGATCTCATCCGCCTTCTTCAGCCAAACTTGCAGTTCGTTCTTTGGATCCTTCCCCTCAAGTACGGCTCGTTCCACCTCCTTCTTTAAGTCATCTCTTGAGGCTGTCAATTCCTCTACTTGGCTTCGGAGATGATCCATGTTCTCTCCTACCTTGGCGAAATAATTGACTCGGTGGGCAATGGGATCCCAAAGACGGTCGATGATTTGAGCAACCGGTTGGATACAGTCCATGTGGGCTGAAAATGGATGGAAGAAAATAAAATTCGGTCCGTTTGCACAACAGCTGAAGAAGGCACAGGTAATTCTCTTGCCTCGTGCAAATGGAGAAGGTGGAAGAACTGAAACCGGAGGCTTGGATAGGCCTTGTCTGTATCCGCTGTCCAGAGAAGACGGGCAATCACCATCTAGAGGGGCCAAATTTAATGAATGACAGCTAATTATCAGTACAACATCTCAATTATTGATACAACTTGCCGGTTCCATAGAAATTATTGGTTGGACCGTATTTGTGCGTGCTGCGTTCCAACCAATAAATTTTCCCGGCCTTAAGCTAGTGCACCTTGTACCAGTAAATGGGAGATAAAAACGGAGGTTCTGCTCAGGGGTGCCTATTAAAAATAAAAAAGCCTGTACCAGTATTTTAAAAAAAAAACTCATAAAGTGGGTGGTGTCTCCACCTTTCCTTTCCAGCCTATTGAAAAAAAAAAAAAAGCTTGTACCAGTATAATTCCCCGGAAATTTTGCTTTGCTGAGGGGAAGTTCATGTTATTGAAAAATACTTAGTCTTACGGTAACTTACAGATCTCATATTCAGATCGAGTAGAGATCTACAGAAGGTGCATATTTGATGAGTGGGAAAAAAAAAAAAGACATATTGAATGCAAAATTGAGGATGTAAAATAGAAACAACAAAAAGAAGAACAAACAGTCAATAAGGTTAGTGTTAGCTAGATGGTCCTACCTACAGCCAGATCAACACAGCTTTCTCAATCTGATTGTTATTATCAACGGAGTTTGCTGGCACGCTCATGCTTCCATAAAACTCCAATTCCAAGAAAAGGGAAAATTGAGCAAAAGCTCGGTAGTCACGCCATGCCTCCAAATGGAGGAAAATAGAAGAGGTTCCCAGTCTGAAACCTGGGAACATGGGTACTTCCACCAGATGGTTCTCCCCATTCTTGCCATCAATTTTTTAGATAAAGAAAAGTAAATTTTATTTCCTTTGTGGAATCAGATCAAGAGTACAAAATACAAAAACTTTTTGTTAATACAATCAAACCAAGCCTTCTTTCTTCGCCGGAGATAAATACGGAGGTTCTTGAATGGCTTCAATTTACAATCGAGAAATATATCAATCGTGCATAAAGACCGCTTAAAAAAAAAAAAAAAAAAAAAAAAAAAAAAACACGATATAACAACAAGCACTACAGCATCACCCATATAAGGACCAGAATAAATTACTATCAATAGAATCAAGAGAGAGCAACACAAATCACAAACAACCCAGAAGCTTGGAAAGAAGGATGAAGATGCTACCTTTCCAACTAAAATCTGCAAGCTAGAGGCAGAATCATGCAATTCTAGCTCGTTTCTCGCTCAGGAGAGCCAGGAAACTCGGCTTTGGAACGAAATCTAGGGTAAGATGAGAGGTGGTGGGAGCAGAGACTTATGGTGCAGTGGCGGTCGACAAATGTGGAAATATCTCTCTTCGTAAGTGCTAGGCCCCCGTTAGTTGGGCCTTGACTAGCGGCCGGCACCCAATTAACTCCAAGGTTTTGCCTTACTAGCAAGTAAACCACGGCACGATTTAATTTGTTAATAGTGAAAAATAGCAAGAATGTCAAGATAAACGGAAGCTATAACTATGTTAAAGCTGGTTTTCTCCCGAAAAAAATACAATAATAATCAAAAAGTATGATGTCAATTTTTTTTCCCCTTCGAGAGCTATGGTGGTAACTATTTAGCAAATGTGGATGTTCTTTCCTATCTTGCCAAAATAATTGACTTGGTACACAATATTGTAAACATAATTATTAATAATATTATTTATTTCTATATTAATTTAGTAATTTTAGGAATTATTTTATTCGAAGGAAGTACTTCTAAAATAATTTTGATTTTGATATGTTTGGTTGATCATAGAAAAGTGACCTATATTAGAATGGCTTATATTTGGTTAAATATTTATTTTTCTAAAAAAAAATTATATAAAATATCTATTATACCTCTAATAAATATAAGATCAAATATTTTACTCCTAAATTTTATATAAATAATAATATTATATCTCTAATATATTATAATACTAGCTTATAACCTTGAGTCAATATAATTTTTTAAAAAAATATATTTTAATTTATTAATTTATTAATTTATTAATATCTGTTGGTGCAGAATTTGGTTGACGTCGAATCGAGCTAGAGTCGAGAAAAATGAGGTCACCATTGGTGACCTGCAAAATAAAGTTCCATCCAGAGTCGGTGGTGGTGACTCTAGCAGGACCCTCCGACGATTAAGTCAGCTCTTCTGACCAATAGAAATGAAGTGCTCGGGAATGAGTTCGGCAGAATTTTGGGAAGGAGAAGAGAGCTTAGAGAAAACGTATCTAGAGGATCCTTTTTTATAGACAGAATCTGTAGCAGATTGATAGTGACAGCCGTAGCTGTCTGATAGTGGACCGCTCGAGGCCTGATGGAGTCTGTCATGGAGGGAGGCACCACCTGTAGCAGACTGATAGTAACAGCTGCAGCCGTCTGGTAGCAGACCGCTCGAGGTCTGACGGAGTCTATCACGAAGGAAGGTGTACGTTATCGTGATGTGGCCGTTTGTTGAGATTTAATAGTCGAAGTTTGGAGGAAGTAGGCATTGGTTGGTGAAGAGCTTTGACATATATCAATTTCAGAGGAGTTCGGACTCCTAAAGAAAATACGGCTAGAGGAGATTATCCGGAAAGAATGCTAGTTGAAATCTGAAAATAATTCACTGAAGAAATCCAGATAGAGTTAGACTGATGAAGAAGTCCAGGAGGAGTCAGATTGGTGGAGAAGTTCGGTTGAAGGCTCGACCACTAAGGAGTTCGATCGGTTGGAGGAGTTTGGCTAAAGTTTGATCACTGAAAGAGATCGGCTGGGGTCCGACCGCTGGAGAAGAATTTTTGATTGAAGCTCTCCTATGATTACCAGTCGCATTAGGCTAAGCATCAAACTGGACTTCGACGGAAGCGGAGTTTAACCCCAATAATAGTCCCTCCCACTCTCGAGTTCGAAATTTGAAGAAAGTACCAAAAAGGCAATTGTCAAAGTCCTTTTTTGGGCTCTGCACCCATTGAGGTTGAAGCTCGGGAGAGATCTTATCTCTAGCCAAGGTTGAAGTTGAAGCTTAGGGGAGATCTTCTCTCCAACCGAGGTTGAAGGAGATCCTGTCTCCTGTTGACGTTGAAGTTAAAGCTTATGGGAGATCTAGTCTCCTACCGAGGTTGAAGAAGATCTAATCTCCTATTGATGTTGAAGTTGGAACTCGGAGGAGATTTGATCTCCTATCGAGGTTGAAGAAGATCTAATCTTCTATTGACGTTGCAGTTGAAAGCTCGAAGAGATCTTGTCTTCAGCTAAGGTTGACGTTGAAGTGAAGCTCGAGGGAATCATGTCTCCAGCCGAGGTGACGTTGAAGTTTAAAGCTCGTGGGAGATCTGATCTTCTGCCAAGGTTGAAGGAGATCTAACTCCTGTTTGACGTTGAAGTTGGCGCTCGGAGGAGATCTGATTTTCTATCGAGGTTGAAGGAGATCTAATCTTCTGTTGACATTGCGGTTGAAGCTCGGAGAGATCTTGTTCCAGCCGAGGTTAAAGGAGATCTTATCTTCTATTGACGTAGACTTTGAAGCTTGGAAGAGATCTTATCTCCAGTCAAGGTTGAAGGAGATCTTATCTCTGTTGACGTAGAAGCTCGGAGGAGATCTTATCTCCAACCGAGGTTGAAGAAGATCTTATCTCCTATTGACGTTAGACTTTCAAGCTCGGAAAGATCTTATCTTCAGTCGAGGTTGAGGAGATCTTATCTCCTGTGACATAGAATTCGAAGAGATCTTATCTTCAGTCGAGATTGAGGAGATCTTATATCTTTTGACGTAGACTTTGAAGCTCAGGAAAGATTTTATTCCAATCGAGGTTGAGGAGATCTTATCTCTTGTTGACGTAGAAGCTGGAGAAGGTCTTATCTCTAAACGAGGTGAAGGAGATCTTATCTCCTGTTGACGTAGACTTTAAAGCTTAGAAAAGATCTTATCTCCAATCAAGATTGAAGAAGATCTTATCTCCTTTTTGACGTAGACTTTGAAGCTCGGAGGAGATCTTATCTCCAGCGAGGTTGAAGGAGATCTTATCTCCTTTTGACGTAGACTTTGAAGCTCGGAGGAGACTTAATCTCCAGCCGAGATGAAGGAGATCTTATCTTCTATTAACGTAGACTTTAAAGCTCGCGGGAGATATTATCTCCAAACCGAGGTGAAGGAGATCTTACTTCCTGTTGAGTAGAACTCGGAGGTCAGGATGAGATCTGGTTCCTACCGAGGGTTGAAGGAAGATCTAATCCTTCTGTTGATGTTATGGTTGAAGCTTGAGGAGATTTTATCTGCCAACCAAGAATTGAAGGAGATCTTTATTCCTTGTTGACGTAGACTTTGAAGCTTGAGAAAGATCTTATCTCCAGTCGAGGTTGAAGGAGATCTTTATCTCCTATTGACATAGAAGCTCGGAGGAGATCTTTATCCTCAGCTGAGGTTGAAGAAGATCTTATCTTCTGTTGATGTAGACTTTGAAGCTCAAGGAAGATCTTATCTCACCAAGGTTGAAGGAGATCTTATCTTCTGTTGACGTAGAAGCTCGAAAAAATCTTATCTCCAACCGAGGTTGAAGTAGATCTTTTCTCCTATTTGACATAGACTTTGAAGCTCATGAGAGATTCTTATCTCCAGCCGAGGTTGAAGAAGATCTTATCTCTCCTTTTGACCGTAGACTTTGAAGCTCGAAAGAGATTTATCTCCAGCCGAGGTTGAAGGAGATCTTATCTTCTTTTTGACATAGAAGCTCGGAAAAGATCTTATCTTCAGCCAAGGTTGAAGGAGATCTTATCTCTTATTGATGTAAACTTTGAAGCTCAGAGGAGATCTTATCTTCAGTCGAGGTTGAAGAAGATCTATGTGTCCTAGAAGCCAGAATTGGCTGACACTTGTAATACACTTCTAGGAGAAAAATTATAATTTTGACTAATATCAATAAAATAGATTATTTTCTATCACATATGTGTATTTAGTGTCTGTGATACATCCTTTGAATAATAGTTGTAAATTCATATTTTCAGAGTTGAAAATTTAAGACATAATATCATGTTAACTCATAGGAAAAATGCTTCGACATAGGATCATCACGAGGATGGTGATTGTCGAAAGATGGTGTACAATCCTTATCTTTAGTAGAATGAGTCTTGAGTCTACAGTGTGGAGACACCAGAGCGAGAGTATAGGTACTCGTTAGAGAACGAGGGCATTGAGCGTGACCAACCTCGAGGTAGTCTTAGGGAGTCTACCTTCTCGTCAATAATGACTCGATCATGTCTGTAGTAGTGGTGTCTGGTTCTTTGATCTGAGGTGCATCGGTAGTTCACCTTGAGGGGTGTATAGTTTGACTACACCATTATTTGATCTCCAGCCATTCGGAATTCTGAGGTGTATGTTGCTATAGATGTTCATGTGTAGGAAACTGGATTATGCATCAAGATGGAATCTATCTACACTTGGTGGTAGAGGAGCAGTCCTATGATGATCATGAGAATCAAGTCCAGAAGTCCATGGCCATGACAGAGTAAAATAATGAAAGGTTTCTATTTAGATATTTCACATCGGACTCGAACGAATGATTGCATCACATGATAGAACTAGGATTTGACGAGTTTACCTTAACCATCTGATCAGAGCTCAAGATAGAAGGACTTAATCACACAAGTAGCTGCACCAAGAGGTTCGCATTCAGCATCTGATGGTTTGCCACCATATAATGCTAGGTGTTCATTGGTGGATTTGGGAGCAATTGGAATGATTTAGATGATCAATCATTCTAGCTGTTCGAATCAGAAGAGTTCTGATCATCGAAAGGATTTCGATGATGTCGATGATAGAGATCATGAATCCCATTAACATATAGAACGTGAACCTTACTGGGTCACACAAACAAGGGTTTGAATCTGATGATCATCAAATTGAACTGATCCAGTTCATTTGATTCTGAATGAGATTCAATTTAGATTCAAGAAAATCGTGCTAACACTCGATTGAACCTAACGTTCTTCTTTTGCTATCATAAATTAGTTGTTCCTAACTGAGCCAAAGGAGTTTGTGCTCAATCAGAGGCCTTTCATATTGGTCTGACTGGAGTTGTGTCAAGTTAGAAAAGTTTCTTTATTTTGTAAGACACTAATCTGCCATTTTTGCGTTCACCTGTCATTTCTTGTTCTTTGACTTTGGTCAAAAGTCTACCTTTGACTGGTCAAATGTTGACCATAGATACTTTGACTTTTATCCACATGTCACGCACCTATTGAAGAGCTGGTGGAGGCCTGTCCTCCTACCAGAACCTGGCAAGAAAGAGGGTGCATGCCACCCTTGGCATGTGCCCAAGTTGGAGGCGCCTAGGAGTCCCTATTGGATAGGGACTCCATCTCCTTTTTGGATTCCAATTAGAGTTCTCCTAAGAACCAACTTTGACTGGTCTTAGGCACCCTCTAAGGAGGAATCCAGGAGACTCTATTCCCACCAATCAGATTTAGATCTGATTTTATAAAGGGTTGTGATTGGTTGGAAAGAAGAGGAGTTGGATCACGCTTAGTCTATAAATAAGATCCTGCGCCCAACTCAAAGTATGATTGAATCACAATTTCCCATGCCCCAAGGATGCCTCTCTCCTCTTCCTCCACGCCAAACCATCTTCTCCCCTTCCTCTCCACATCCAAAAGGAGTTTTGGATTTTTGGTTGGTGCGATCCAGATCAAAGAAAGGCGATTGAAAGCTAAAAGGCTACACTGCTGCAAAGGACGACTGCTGATCATCAAAAGGAGTTTTAAAAATCCTCCAGATCAGATCTAGATTTAATTTTTGAAGATGTAATAGAGAAGAAGAGGATCTCCAGATTCAGCCTGAGTGGATATCGGTAGAGGTCAAGCACTTGCATAGCTAGATCCAGAACCTTCCGCTACATACAGGATCATCAACGGGTAATAGGATTACCCATATCAAGATAAATTAAATTTGATTTAATTTATCTAAATTTTATTTAATTTTTAAAATAATAATAATTAGATCTAAAATATCTCAGATCTGATCTAGATTAAAAAAAAAAAATTTAAAATATATCTCTTGATCTGATCAGATCTGAACGAATCTGATCCGAAAAATCAGAATTTTTCTTCAACTGATATCAGAACCAAGATTCTAAAAGTATTTAGATCTAATTTTAAATTTATTTTAATTAAAAAATAAATAATTTTAGATGTCACATGAGATGAATGATCAGATTTGAAATCAGAAAAATTAAAATTAAATGATTTGGATCTAAGATTAGAAATATGCATGACTAGTTATAAATAGAATAGTTCTATAGAATAGTCTTGCATGTTTTTGATTTAATCTGATTAAATTATATTTTAAGATCTATTTATTTACTATTTTTGAATATATAATGATTATAGTGACATTAAAAAATAGCAAATAAAATTATTTAATTTTAAATATCATATGAATATGATTGAGCATGTTCTAGACTAGTTGTAGAATAGTTCTACATAATTATCTAGATAGAATTTATTTTGATTAAATCATTTAAATCTAATTTTTTAGATTATTATGAGATAATTTAGATCTGAAATATGCATGATTTCGATACATGAGATGTACGCAAAAATTGCCATGATTAGATCTGATTTATATATGAGATTATGATATAGATCTAAAACTGTTTGTATATTGCATGTTCCTGATTAAGATGTTCCTCTTGGCCATCCGGTCATAAGAATAGAAGAAGGGTTTAAAGGCCCTCTCTTTCATTCGATGGGGTGTTCTTATGATGTGTGGGATGCTGCCATTATCCTTAATCAGAAATTCAAAACTTACTTTCTCAAAATCCTAGATTCCGAAACCCTAGGATTTATGTGCATATTTTTATTTATGAACCTACTTAATTAAAAAATTAAGATTATGAAATATCAATAGGTCTAAAATTGAGAATTCAGATCTAAGATTTCATAATATTGGTTTCGGCTTGGGTAGCTCAATTAAGGTCTAAGCGGTTGATCAAAACCGAATCAAGAGTGGTTAAATGGATCAATAATGCTTAAATTGACCAGCCTAATAGGATTAAGTCTGGGTCAAGATCGAGTCACGATCAAGCAAGCCCTAATTAGGCTTAGAGGTTAGAGTTAGTTGTAGGCTAACCTAATTGGTTCTGGCTCAATAATTGGTATCTAAGGTAAGTTTGGCACATACGACCGACTGATTTTTAATTGAAGCTACTCGACCTGAATGCTCTTGTACGAGTTAATGGCATTATTCCTTCCACCGATCTCACTTACCTGGCCATATCTGTGACACAGTCTGATCTGAGGTGGTCAATAAATCCGAGCTAAACCCATGCTACTAGGTTAGTCATATTGTTATGACTATGAACAAGTCTAGTTTAATGAGATTCTTCCCTAAGAAAAGATAAGTCTGAGGTCTTCCACCATTGTAGATGTATGGGCCTATTCCGGGGTTGATTGTTCTCGACTGGATACAGTGGCTCAATTGCACCAGAAAGATGCAACCATGTCTATTAGGCATTGGATGCTATAGGCTGGAGATGAGTTAGGCTCAATATTCGGATATGTAGAGACTCAATTAGAAACCCCAATCTAATGCAAATGGTGGGGTCTGACTTTAACTAAGGAGTGGATCAATACTTGGATACGGTTGAGAGTCATGAATTAGAGATCACAGTTTGGTGCACCATGATTTAGAGAATCATTGAACAAGAGTTGTTCACTCATTGGCTAACCATCACCAATAACTTTAGATGATGGTGATGAGTCAGTTGGTGAGACCGCACCATCCACTAGAAATCATTAATCGTAGAGATTTTCGTACTCTCAGAGAGGAGTGTAGGATCCGAGAAAATATTGGAAGCTAATTTATTTAAAAATAAAATTCTTAAATAAATTGATCAAGTCATAATTACAGTATCTAACTAGAATCTTTGACTCTCTATAGGAAAATGTCTGCATCCAATCCTTTAGCACATATCCTGGACACACGCAGACTGACTGAACCCAATTAATAAAGATTGGCTCAGGAACTACAAAATAGTTTTGGGTTCCGAGAAGTTAACCCATGTACTAGATCAGGACCCTCCCACCTTACCAGCCCGTCCATCTATTGAACAGAGAGTGTCTCTGAAAAAATGGATAGACGAAGATAATAAGGCCAGATATTACAATGTTGGGCTCGATGTCTGATGAGCTCCAGCGCCAACCATGAAGATATCGGGACTGCTCACCAAAGTTGGCTCACCTCAGGAAATGTTGGTGAACAGGTTCGCGCAGTCAAATATCAAATCACGAAATGGCTTATTTAAGGCTAAGATGCATGATGGGAAGTCAGTCCAGGGATCACTATCTACAATGATCGAAGGACATGAAAGAGCTTAAAGAAGCCCGATTGTGAAGTTAGACTTGGACCTACAGAACGAATTATTCTGCAATCCTGACTGATCATCATGGATTAATGTCATCATGAATTACCACAATGCTATAACTTAAATTTCTTGGCTGAATTAATGAAATGCTGGGTTACCACTGAGCTTTATGAAAGATTCTAAAGCTGAGTTCCTTGCTATGGAACGGACTTCTTTCAAAAGAAAAGTCTTATGAAAAAGAAAAAGAAGTCTGCAAAAAAGCAGAAGGTGAAAAGAAGTAAAGAAGAGAAGGCAGAACCAAAGAAAAGACTGATAGTCAAAGGGATAGAAAAAACAAAAGAAAAAAAAAAAAAGTTTTATTTCCATTTGCAACAGCGATGGCCATAGAAGCGGAAACTCCCTACTTACCTGGGCCACCCTGAAGAATCAAGAAGGAAGATCTGGAGGTGTGCTCGTATGAGTCTAACCTTAACGGTTTCTTCTGCATTCAGTTAGGGCATTGACTCTAGTTTAGTCCACGTTGCAATTCCATGCAGGGTTTGAGGTATAGCAAAAGATGATGCGGATGAGACATGATCCTTACGCACGGTAATTGGAGCAGAGTTGCTTAGTAGCCGTGAAACATACCCTCTGTGACTACCCACTGATTAGACTTTAAGTTTGAAAGAATGTTTATGTGCCTCAACTAGCAGAATTTGGATTCTGTTATACTTAGCATTAAGAGGCATGTTGTATTACCTTCTTAAACGCAATCTGGAACATTCTTATAGAAAAGAAATAAAAATTGCAAATGGTTTATCCTTATAAATGATCTTATCAGCTATATATTGAGGTACCTGTTCTAATGTCGAGTAAAATGTGAATGCCAAACGGACCTTCAGGGAGAGTCCAAAACGATGAAGATATCTAGGCCACCTAAAAGATTAAGGTCATATAAGCAGAAAGATAGGAATCAAACAAATTAGAGAAAAATGGGCTATTGAGTCCATTGACTTCCACGTCATATCCAACTTATGAATCTTGTCTCAGGACAAAAATGACCAAAACTCCTTTTGGTTGGATATGGAAAAGGGCCATAGAATCTCCTTGTCCTAGTACATACTGATGTGTGCAGCCCATTGATGTGCCGACTAGAGATGATTTTGTCTACTTCATTATCTTTACTTGATTGATCTGTTTAGGTATGGGTAGTGTATCTCATGAGACAAAGTCTTGAAGCTTTGAAAAAGTTCAAAGAATTCAGACATGAAGTAGAAAAATAAACTGAAAAATCCATTAAGGTTCTTCGATCAGATCGAGGAGGTGAATACCTTAGCCGAAAATTTCTAGACTATCTAAAGAAAAATGGTATAGTCTCTCAATGGACTCCACCAGGAACACCTTCAACTCAACGGAGTTTCAGAATGGAGAAATCAGACTCTATTGGACTTCTATGGTCGATCCATGATGAGCTTCACAACTTCCTGATTTTCTTTGGGGATACTCATTGTTAACTTCAATTTATTTACTGAATAGGGTTCTCTCTAAAATCATTCCTACCACACCGTATGAGATACGGCACGGTAAGAAACCAAGTCTGAGTCATCTCAGATTGGATTGTTCCGGCTCATGTCAAAGATAACAAGAGTGGACAAAGTTAGAGTTTAGGTCCTTCAGAGCTCGATTTCATAGGATATCCTAAAGAGTCATTAAGGATGCTATTTCTACATCCTGAAGAGACACAATGTGATTGTGAGTCGACATGCCTCTTTCTTGAAAAATGTTTATTCAAGATAGCAGCATTGTGAAGATAGATCAAGCTTGATGAGAAAGTCTCACAATACAATGAGCTAAGGACCAATTGGAACCAAATCAGATTGCAGTCAATAAGAACACACCTCCTCCACCTCATAGATCGGAAAGAGTATTCCGTCTCCCTAAGAGATACTTAGGTATTATTTCAGAGAAAATATGAAACATGTCCTCGTAGCAATGTGCTCATGGTGATGATTCCAAACTACAATGAGATGATATCAGATATCGATCTCCAGAAAATGGCTAGAGGTAATGTAGTCAAAAATTGACTCGATGCACTCAAACCAAGGTCTGGACCTTGTAGATCCACCAGAAGGTATAGTACCTATTGGGTGTAAATGGATCTTTAAGAGAAAGATTGGTGCAGATGAGAATGTGGAGACATTCAAGGCCAGACTAGTGGCAAAAGGTTATAGTCAATGCGAAAGCATTGATTATCAGGATACCTTTTTTCCAGTGGCTATGCTAAAATCCATCTGCACATTGCTTTCCGTTGCAGCCTATTTTGATTATGAAATATGGCAAATGAATGTAAAAACGACATTCTTAAATGGATATCTTGAGGAAGATATCTATATGGAACAGCCGCTAGGTTTCACATCCAGTGATAGTGATCACAAGGTTTGCAAGCTGCAAAGATCCATATATGGACTTAAGCAAGCATCTCGGAGCTAGAACACTTATTTCAATGATGTGATCAAAACGTTTGGTTTCATAAAAAATGAAGAAAAATCATGTGTTTTCAAAAAGATCAGTGGAAGCGCTGTTGTCTTCCTCGTATTGTACGTGGATGACATCCTCCTTATTGAGAATGATATTCTCATGATGACAACAGTTAAATTATGGTTGTCCAAGGAATTCTCCATGAAAGACCTAGGCGAAGCATCCTTTATTCTAGGAATTAAGGTCTATAGGGATAGACCGAATAGGATGCTAGGACTTTCACACAAGAATATACATAGAGAAAGTACTTAAAGAGGTTTAGTATGGAAAACTCTAAGAGGGGATATAATACCTTCAGACATGGTATTCATCTTTTCCAAGAAGATGTGCCCAACACACCTGAGGAAATAGAATGCATGAGCAAGATCCCTTATGCTTCTGCAATAGGGAGCCCATCGATATGCCATGCTATGTACACGACCTGATATAGCCCAATGCTGTAAGTGTCACAAGCAAATATCAGTCAAATCCAGGTGAAGAACACTAGACTTCTGTGAAATGTATCCTTAAGTACTTAAGAAAAACTAAGGATATGATGTTGGTCTTTGGTAATGGAGAACTCCAAGTCCAGGGATACACAGACTCAGATTTCATGTCCGATATAGACGATCGAAGTTGACATCTGAGGATTGTCTTTGTGTGCAATGGTGTGCTGTCAGCTGGAAGAGTTCCAAGCAAACGGTGATAGCAGATTCCACCATGGAAGCAAAATATATCGTTGTATCAAAAGCTGCGAAGGAAGCATTCTGGTATAAGAAGTTTGTTGCAAAAATCGAAATAATGCCATTAGATGCCATTCCTCTATACCGCGACATTAATGGCATCATAGCCCTTGCTAAGGAGCCGAGGTCTCATCAGAAATTCAAGCATATTGAGCGGCGATATCACCTCATCCGCGATTACCTCGAGAAGGGTTATGTCGAGGTCAAGAGAGTCAACTCCACGGATAATGTGGTAGACCCACTTACAAAGCCGTTGGGCCAATAAAGGATTGAAGCCCATCTTGAGAAGATGGGACTTAGACTTGTAACCAATTGGCTTTAGGATAAGTGAGAGATTGTTAGATATATGTGCCCTAGAAGCTAGAATTGGCTGACACTTGTAAGTACACTTTAGGGAAAAAATTATAATTTTGACTAATATCAATAAAATAGATTATTTTTTAACACATATGTATATTTAGTGTCTGTGATACACTCCTTTGAGTTATGGTAATGAAATATCATATTTTCAAGAGTTAAAATTTTAAGACATGAACTAATCATGTTAACTCATAAATAGCTCCGACCATAGGATACACGAGGATGGTGATTGATCCGAAGATTGATGTACAATCGCTTCTCTTTAGTAGATGAGTCTTGAGTCTACGGTGTGGGAGACACCGAAGCGAGAGTACAGATACTCGTTAGAGAATGAAGGCACTGAGCATGAACCACTCGAGTAGTCATTGGGAGTCTACCTTCTCGTCAATGACTGACTCGATGCTGCAATAGTGTGTCTGATTCTTTGACCTGAGATGCATCGATAGTTCACCTTGAGGGTGTTATAGTTTGACTTCACCATTACTCGGTCTTCTAGCCATACGGAATCCTGAGGTGTATGTTGGCTATAGCATGTTCATTGTAGAAACTGGATTGCATCAAGATGGAATCTATCTATCTCGATGGTAGAGGAGCAGCCCTATGATGATCTTGAGAATCAAGTCCAAAAGTCCATGGCCATGGCAGAGTGAAATAATAGAAAGAGTTTCTGTTTAGATTTTCACATCGGACTCGAATCGAATGATTGCATCATATGATAGAAACTAGGGTTTGACGAGTTTACCTTAATCCTAATCTGATCGGAGCTCAAGATAGAAAGACTTAATCACATAAGTAGCTGTACCAAGAGGTTCGCATTCAGCTCTGATGGGTTGCCACCATATACTGCTAGGTATCATTAGTGGATTTTGGGAGCAATTAGAATGATTTAGATGATCGATCATTGTAGCTGTTCGAATCAGAAGAGTTCTGATCCATCAAAAGGAGTTTCGATGATGTCGATGATAGAGATCATGACATATTCCATTATCATACAGAACTGAACCTAACTGGGTCACACAAATAAAAGTTTGAATTTGGTGATCATCAATTGAACTGATCGAATTCAATTGATTTGAATAAGATTCAATTAGGTTCAAGAAAATCGTGCTAGCACTCGATTGAACCTAACGTTCTTCTTTTGCTATCATAAATTAGTTGTCCTGACTGAGCCAGAGGGATTTGTGCTCAATCAGAGGCCTTCATATGGTCTGACTGGAGGTTGTCCAAGTCAGAAAAGGTTGTCTTATTTTGTAAGACACTATCTACCATTTTTTATCACCTGCCATTTCTTGTTCTTTGGCTTTGGTCAAAAGTCTACCTTTAACTGATCAAATATTGACCATAGACACTTTGACTTTTGTCCACATGTCATGCACCTATTGGAGAGCTAGTGGGGGCCTGTCCCCCTATCAGAACCTGACAAGGAAGAGGGTGCATGCCACACTTGGCGTGTGCCCAAGTTGGAGGCGCCTAGGAGTCCCTGTTGGATAGGGACTCAATCTCCTTTTTAGATTTCAATTAGAGTTCTCCTAAGAACCAACATTAACTGATCTTAGGCATCCTCTAAGAAGGAATCCAGGGGACTCTATTCCCATCAATCAGATTTAGATTTGATTTCACAAAGGGTTGTGATTGGTTGGGAAGAAGAGGAGTTGAATCACGCTTAGTCTATAAATAAGATCCTGCACCCAACTCAAAGTATGATTGAATCACAATTCCCCATGCCCCAAAGCTGCCTCTCCCCTCTTCCTCCATGCCAAACCACCTTCTCCCCTTCCTCTCTATGTCCAAAAGGAGTTTTGGATTTTTGGTTGGTGCGATCCAGATCAAAGAAAGGCAACTGAAAGCTAGAAGGCTACACTGCTGCAAAGGATGACTGCTGATCTTCAGAAGGAGTTTTGAAGATCCTCCTAATCAGATCTAGATCTGATTTTTGGAGACGTGATAGAAAATAAGAGAATCTCCAGATCCAGCCTGAGTGGATATCGGTAGAGGCCAGACACTTGCGTGGCTAGATGCAGAACCTTCCGCTGCATACAGGATCATCAACGGATAATTAGATTACCCATATCAAGGTAAATTAAATTTAATTTAATTTATCTAAATTTTATTTAATTTTTAAAATAATAATAATCAGATCTAAAATATCTCAGATCTGATCTAGATCAAAGAAAAAAAATTTTGAAATATATCTCTTGATCTGATCAGATCTGAACGAACCTGGTCTGGGAAATCAGGATTTTCCTTCACTTATCTCCTGTTGACGTAGACTTTGAAGCTTGAGAAAGATCTTATCTCCAGTCGAGGTTGAAGAAGATCTTATCTCCTATTGACGTAGAAGCTCGGAGAAGATTCTATCTCCAGCCGAGGTTAAAGAAGATCTTATTCTTGTTGATGTAGACTTTGAAGCTGAGAAAGATCTTATCTTCAGTCGAGGTTGAAGGAGATCTTATCTTCTGTTGACGTAGAAGCTCGAAAAAGATCTATCATCTCTAACCGAGGTTGAAGTAGATCTTATCTTCTATTGACGTAGACTTTTGAAGCTCGTGAGAGATCTTATCTCCAGCCGAGGTTGAACAAGATCTTATCTCCTTTTGACGTAAACTTTGAAGGTCGAAAGAGATTTTATCTCCAACCGAGGTTGAAGGAGATCTTATCTTCTTTTAACGTAGAAGCTCGGAAAAGATCTTATCTCCAGTCAAGATTGAAGGAGATCTTATCTCTTATTGACGTAGACTTTGAAGCTCGGAAGAGATCTTATCTTCTATCGAGATTGAAGAAGATCTTATCTCCTATTGACGTAGAAGTTCGGAAGAGATCTTATCTCCAGCCGAGATTGAAGGCCTTCGACTTGCTCATGTTAGGACGAGGTTCTCCTCCTGTTCCTAACATGGCCACCATTGATTGCTTCTTTCCTGTCATCACATAGTTTTTGCACCAAAAAATAAAAATATTAAAATGGAGAAGTTTTGTTGAAGAAAAATTACTAGTAGTACATCCTTAGATTTTTTAAATTTCAAGGTCGTGAGAGCGTTGTTCCTCCGAGCTCCTTCAGGCGATAAGTTTCGGACCGAACGATCTCCTCTGTTTCATACTGGCCTTCCCAATTTGGGGCAAGCTTCCCCTGGCTTTGAGGTTGAGAAATGGCGGTTTGCCGAAATGCTAAGTCCCCCAGAGATAGTGTTGATGATGCCGAGAGGCAACCGATCTCCTTATTATTTCTTCCTCATTGGTGGTTCTGACTGTGGCAGCATCCTTGGCTGACCTTCTCTTGCTTCAGATCGATGTCTGAGGAATCAACCCAACTGGCCTCTCCTGATAAGCTCCTCGATTTCATCTTGGAGCTAAATACATTCTTCAGTATCGTGGCCATGGTCACGATGGTAGAGATAGTACTTGCTTTGATCGTGCTTGTTTGGAGGAGATCATAATTCTTTTGATCTTGGTAACTGATTCTTAATTGCCATCAAAACTTGAGTTTTAGGAGCATTAAGGGGGGCGTAGTTGTGGAACCCTCCAGAGGGAGGACTTCTTCATGCCCTTTTGTCAGGACTTCTTTGATGACGAGTTCGAGGAGTTCGACCTCGCTTGCGCTCGGAGGGAGTCCGTGAGTGCGAACATACTTCATTCGGCCCTTCATAAGCCATGGGTTTACTAGACTCATCCGCTTGTCGCTCTCCTACGGCTTTTTCATTCTTCAACTTGAAAGCTTCTTCCACACGAACATATCTCTCGGTCCGGACTAGCAGATCGGCAAAGTTCCTGAGATACTTCTTCTCTAGAGAGAACAATAAATCGTTCTTCTGAAAGCCGTCCTTAAGTGCGGCCATTGCAACTAACTGATCTAGATTTTGGACCTCCAAAGCAGCAGCATTAAATCGGATGATATAAGCTCGGATGAATTTTTTCTTCTTCTGTTTAACATTCATTAGAAAATCCAAACCTCGACGTGGACGTCGGCTGCTGACGAAGTGAGCCACAAACTGATGGCTCATCTAATCAAAGAAGAAGACATACTCGGCTTCAACATCGAGTACCAGTTTCTTGCTACTCTCTTTAAGGTAGATGAAAAAGCTCGACATAATATAGCATCTGGCGCACCATGGAGCAGCATCATGGTCCGAAAGGCTTCTAAGTGATCGATCGGATCAGAGGTTCCGTCGTAGCTTTCAAGTTGGGGGAGCTTGAAGTTCGATGAAATGGGCTCTTGTATAATTCGGAGAGAGAAAGGGGGATCAGTGCAGACATCGTCAAGGAGAGCTGGGGAGATGTGGTAGAGTTCTTCAATCCACTGGTCCATCTTCCACAGTTTATAATCGAGGATATCGTCTCGATCGTAGATCTTGGATGGCTTCTAACTGTAGATGGGAAAGATCTCTTCCGAAGGAGAATCATGATCCGAACATGAATCCTCTACTCTCTATTTCTTCTTCCCAAGGGTGACTGGTATGCTAGGCCAAATGCTCTTTCTTAGGATCGATTTCTGACAATCTGATGGTAGGTTTCTTGGTGAAATCGCCGTCGAAGGCTGCCGCATGGCTTGCACCATTTCGGTGAGGTCCTAAATCCGCTGCATCAATAGGTTAAACTACTCCGAAT
This sequence comes from Cocos nucifera, assembly GCA_006176705.1. NCBI lineage: Eukaryota > Viridiplantae > Streptophyta > Magnoliopsida > Arecales > Arecaceae > Cocos > Cocos nucifera. Next base: position 1,133,644 of record QRFJ01000139.1, on the reverse strand, counting down.
CTACCATGACCATCGGTGGAGGTGGTGGTTGAAGCACCGACGATGAAGCAGGGACAGATGGATCTAGCTCAGATCTAACGATAGAAGCGGCAGATCTCCAGGTAGTCACCTTCTTTGGAGGTATTTTTTGAGATCGAGGAAGAGGATGGAGATGAACCTTGAAGAAGATCGGCAGAGTCGGCTGAGCACTCCTTTAAAAATAAAGGTACCTCAGGAACAGAGGATCCTTCTTCTATCACCAATTCTATTGGTGCAGAATTTGGTTGACGTCGGATTGAACTGGAGCCAAGGAAAATGAGGTCGCCGTCGATAACCTACAAAACAAAGTCCCATCAGGAGTCGATGGTGGTGGCTTCAACAGAATCCTCCGATGATCAAGTCAGCTCTTCTAGCCAATAGAAATGGAGTGCTCAAGAATGAGTTCGGCAGAGTTTTGGGAAGGAGAAAAGATCTTAGAGAAAACGTATCTGGAGGATTTCTTTTTATAAACGGAGCCTATAGTAGATTGATAGTGACAACCATAGCTGTCTGATAGCGGACCGCTCGAGGTCTGATAGAGTCTGTCATGGAGGAAGGCGTCGTCCGTAGCAGACTGATAGTGACAGCTGCAGCCGTCTGATAGTGGACCTCTCGAGATCTGGTGGAGTCTGTCATAGAGGGAGGTGTTCGTTGCTGTGATGTGGCCATTCATTGAAATTTAGTAGTCGAAGTTCGGAAGAAGCAGACATTGATTGGTAAAAAGCTTTGACATATATCAATTTCAGAGGAGTTCGGACTCCTAAAGGGAATATGGCTAGAGGGGATTATCCGAGAAAAATGTTAGTTGAAATCTGAAATTAATCTACTAGAAGAATCCGGATGGAGTTAGACTGATGGAGAAGTCCTGGAGGAGTCAGACTGGTGGAGAAATTCAGCTGAAGGCTTGGCCGCTGAGGAGTTTGGCTGACTGAAGGAGTTCGACTGAGGTTTGACTGCCGAAAAAGTTCGACTGAGGTCTGACCACTGGAGAAAAATTTTCAATCGAAGCTCTTCCATAATTACCAGTCGCATTAGGCTAAGCATCAAACTTCGACGGAAGCGAGATTTAACCCCAACAATATTTATTATATATATTAAAATAATAAAAATATATATTTTATATATAATATTGATTATAAGCTATCTATAAATTATTTTATTTTTAAAATTAATATATATATATATATATATATATATATATATATATATATATATATATATATATATATATATATATTTGATTGCTAATTTTTTAACCTATTTTATTTATTTATTGTATAGAGCGGATCGAATTAAATATTTATTTAATTACTTACAATTTAAATCAAAAAGACAAAATCCGTTCGCTGGCTGCTGCCCGTTCAACAATTAAAAGTTAAAGCTCACCGCACAATGGCCCGCCCCGTCGAATTCTCGAATCCAATACGCATCATGTGACCCACATAGTCCACTGACCACCCCACCTACCATCTATCACTCTTGAGAGTCTTCCGAGTTCGAAATTCCAGGGGCTCTCAACCATCCCATTTGATGAGGAAGCCCTCGGAACTGATACTCGGGGTGATGGTGGGTTCTGCCGTGGACAGCGGTAGGATAGTGGGGGCCTGGTTGGGAGAGGAACGGGTGTGTCGAGGGCGGTGGGGCCGATGTACGTCGAGAGCTCCTTCTTGGCTATGTGAGGCGACGGCGGAGACTGCGAAGCCCTTGGAACTGATACTGGGGGTGGTGGTGGGTTCCACCGGCGGGGCCGATGTACGTCGAGAGCTCCTTTTTGGAGG
>QRFJ01000139.1:1126848-1129348 GCA_006176705.1 Cocos nucifera | reverse complement strand
ATTTTTCTAATCGATGAAGCTAGGGCAATCGGATCGAGGTGATCTTTTGCGATGATACTCTAATGATAATTATTTAGATAATGAACGGTGAAGATGGACATTAAATTTTAAAATTATATAATATTTAAAAAAAATAAAAAAAATTATTTTCAACCTATGGCTGTGGTTATAAAAAATGGTAGTGGTTATAGAACCGCTACCATAGATCTATGACAATAATTTTGGATAACCATTGCTATAGATCTATGGCAGCGGTTCGATAATCGCTATCGTAGGTTAGGTTAAAAATTCTAAAATTTTTTTTATTTTTCTTTCATGCGCGCTCGATCTCTCTCTCTATCTCTCTCCCTCCTCTCCATCGTCGGTGAGGCTTCTTCCCCTCGGCCGGCGCCGCCCCTCCTTCCCTCTTGGCCGATGCCGCCCCTCCTTCCCCTTCCCCCTTCGATCCCCCCATCCTTGGCCGCCCCTCCCCGCCACCCACCACCTCCGACTCAGCCCCTACCCCCCACCCTCCCTCGGCCACCCCTCCTTCCCCCATCGCCGGCCACTCCTCCCTGCCACCTGGCCCCCCCACCCCCAATCCCCCCATCTCTGGCCACCCCTCCCCACCACCCCACAACCACCCATCTCTGGCCGTCCTTCCTCGCCAGCCCCCACCCGCCCCCCCACCCTCCCCCAGGCCGCCCCTCCCCTCCATCCCCGGCCGTCCCTCCCCGCCACCCTGCCACCCCCCAGCCCCCCCATCTCCGACTGTCCCTCTTCGCCACCCCCACCAAACCCCCCCACCCTCCCCCGACCACCCCTCCTTCCCCCCATCCCCGGCCACCCTCCCCACCACCCCCCAGCCCTCCATCCTCGACCGCCCTCCCGCCACCCCCCACCCGACCCCCCCACCCCCCACACTCCCCCTCCCGATAGCTAACCCTTCCATCACTGTGCCTCCCGGGCCTCCTCATCACTGTGGCCCCCTTCCCCTAGCCCCCCCATCCCCAGCCGCCCCTGCTCTCTTTCTCTCTTTCCTCTTTCTCTCTCTTTTCTATCTTACTATCTTGCTTTTATTTCGCAGGTTACCTCTAGTGTCGTCGTCCTCTTTTAGCATCATCATCGGCGACCTTCGGAGCTTTCGATGCGACCCGCTCTCTATAGCCATAGGTATAATTTTTTTTTAATTTTATAGTATTATTTATTAATCATATATATTTATAATAATTTATAAAATATTTATAATAAATATTATAATTATCTGCATGCCGTAGTTTTTGGATTGGAACATGGATATTCAGATTCGGATCCAATTTTAATTACTGGTATCGGATCCAAATCCGAATATCTAATGGGTTTGTATTTGAAGTACCAGACTCGGATCCTAATGGATCCCAGAATGCCAGACCTGATTTTGAAATCCGAAACTAAGAAATGAAAAGATTGAGAGGGAGACCGATAGATTGAGAGAGGGAGGGCCAGTTGCTCGCTAGCCACCGGCAAGGAAGATCGAGAGTGGGAGGGAGAGGGTCCGGCCTCGCCGCTGTCACTGATGAGGGAGATCGAGAGAGGGAGAGAGAAAGAGAGGGATCCGACCTCACCGCAATCATTAGGAGGGAGGGGGTCCGACCTCACCAGCGAGGGAGATCGAGAGAGGGAGAGTGGGAGATTGAGAGAGCGAGAGAGGGAGGGAGAGGGTTCGGTCTTGCTCGTGAGGAAGATCGAGGAAGATCGAGAGAGTGAGAGAGGGAGGGATGGGATCCGACCTCGCCGACAAGAAAGATCAAGAGAGGGAGAGAGAAAGATCGAGAGATGAAAAAGCTGGAAGGAAGGGGTTCGGTCTCGCCGCCATCACCGACGAGAGAGATCGAGAGAGAGGGAGTGATTGAGGGTATGGCACACACTCGAGCCAGCTCGGATACGCAGCCGAGCCAGCTCGAGCTATTATCGAGCCGATTGGGGGAGGATCCGAGATGGATGTCTTAGGCACGGAGCCGGCTGTCTCAGGCATGGAGCTGGCTTGGCTTTTGAGCGAATAGAATTTGATATATCTCTCTAAGGTTCCAACTTTAAGCCCTAAAGTGCCACCATCATCTACTTTATTCTTTTTTCAGATTTTTGGATTAACACCAAGGTTTGCGCAAGAGATCGGATCTACGACTATTGCTCATCCTTAATTATTTATGAATGCAATTCATGTTGTAGAATTTATTGCATAACATTTTCTGGATATTTGTATCTTATTGCTTTTATTTATTGCATTGTATAATGATAGACCCGTTAATTGATTAGTGTACATATTAGAGACTATTTATTGATGCTATACTAATATTATTGTTCAACAAGTTATATTGATTAATGTTCATTAATATTGTAGGTCAAGATGGCACTGAAATGCCATCTAACTTTCACCCCTACCCCTCAGTGGGTTACGCACAGTTCAACATCGAAGGAGCAATCAAAGCATACTCCGTCCACCTTGGCATCGGCTGCTCAGGGATCTCCATCGATAGCATCT